>JABWIB010002816.1:32196-46214 GCA_016617825.1 Platyplectrum ornatum | reverse complement strand
ATTAGGGATTATACGCTGGGGAATAGAAATCGCCATGTCGAATTTACTGCTAAATCATCGTTGTCGAATTTATATAAATGCTTCTGCTGTAGTAAATTAATCAGCAGGTAATTACCTGGCACATTAATACAGGGTCAGCAGTGTCTGTTTTGTTTTATGTAAGGTATGAATAACATTCATAAATGTTTGTTGTTTTGTTGTTTGAGAGATAAGAAAACAATATGGTTCCTTAGAATGGATGCACATAATTATTCCATTAATGTCCAAATAATAAGAGACAGCAATAAAAATAAAGTTTTTAAATTTATAATAAAAATCGTATTATATCCATAATATATTAAGCAAAATACAGAATTAATGGTGTAAAAAAAAAATGGTGAAACTAGTGTTTAAATAATATTACATAGATGAAGCTCCTAGGGGGTTGATTATTATAACACATACATATGCAACATGACATTGAAAAAATGAAAAAGTATAAAAATGTAAATAATAAATGATGGACACACTAGGTTTAGTCACAGTCACCACACAATGTAACCATATACAACATAATCACACTTACATGAAAGATGTTTTTCAATGAAAATGGTTCCTTTAAATAGTGTTTCCAGTTAGTAATCATTGGTCTGGCTAGGGAAATGTGTGAAATCCCCATACTCTGGTGGCAATTGCCCTACTGTCGTTTTTGAAAATTCGCCATGGCGATGTGTTGCCTTACACGACATTTACTGAATTTGACTTTTGTATACATTTTATTGCAAAAAACGCCACAGCGATATGATATGGACGATTGCAAAACGACAGACAAAATGGCGATCTCGAACACATTCGACACTTACTGAATACATAAATTTGGAAATTGCCAACAATATCGACTTCGCCTGGCGATATACGGAAAACAACGTTTACTAAATTCCCCCCTACATGTGTATTGGAGTCTACACAGAGCACCCCACCTTAAATTAAGAATGACCATTCTTAATTAACTGCAGGGCGGTATGGATAGATTACTTTACAGAGAGCTAAACCCTATGGAGTGCAAAATGGACACTCTAGTTTTCAGCAGAACAGGTTTGGCAAGTGCTGAAGGTTTAAAATTTCTTACAGTGAATTTGCAGCACGCAGAATTTAAAAAAAATACCATAATAATGTCATAACAAGTGTATTAACAAAAGGCACATTAATGGTGCTTTATTGGTGGATTTGTCCTTACTAAATACATGTCTTGAAAACATGGCAAAAAAAAAAAAAAACAAAGAAAAAATCTAAAATGGTGGTTTCACAAACCACACTAGTGAATATACCTCCTGAAGTACCCCCTCTGGGATAAATATATGTATATATATATGCATGTTCCCAATATAAATATTCTACATTTCAACACTGATACAAGCTACAATTAAACTGTCAACTGTATCAGTGTTGACACATGCATTCCATCTGAATGATTCACTCACCTTGTGTTCAAATGATAACGTTTTTAAACCCTCCTCACTTCTGTACATATTTAAAACTACATTTGCATCATGTAATCCTTGTGCCATACTGAGAACTGCTATATACATTTGGTAAGCGGTTGGGTCACCAGAAAAATTGGAAAGTTGGGATAAATTCTCCTTCCCTGTACATCTACGAAGCTTCATAGACTGATAAACTCCTGAGTAGACAACATTCTTATAGTAATTCTCTGAAAAACATCCAAAGAAAAACATCCAAACATCTTCCAGTAACTTGTCAGAGGGATGTCTGGCTGGATGAAGTCTATATAAACGTTCCTCCAAGGCCGGGATATGTCGAAATTGAGAAGAAAGAGCCAAACTGCAATTAAATATGTGCTTCATATCAGTGAGCATCAATTCTCTTACATGTGACCATGAAACTGGAAGTATCATAGTCTTATTAAGAAGAGTATTAGCTGCAGTGACCAAAAAACGATGGAATGCTGGATTATAAATCCCACAAATTAGAATTATCTCAGAAGATGAAGTTTTTAATAGAAGAGGTACGGCTGGATTTATTTTATCAGATACTTTTATTTTATATTCAATACATATATCATGGTTATGCAATTCCTTACTTAGATGTTGTACCTCCTGGTCTCCCGAACCATCATCTGATGTTATAATTCCTACCCAGTTCCATCCAAAACTCTTTAATAACTTTGCCATGGCCACATGTTGTATCTGGTAGTTTTGAACTGTGCGGAAAAAGTTTGGATAAAGAGTTCGGTCACTCAGCAGTGGATCTCTCGCTCCATAGCTGATCTGAAAATGTCAGTGAGGAAAATAATAGTAACAGTAAAGTATTTCTCCAGTAAATAAAGATGTACAGTATCATAAAAAATCCCGCAGTAATTGTGTCATGGAGAAGTGAGGTTGGAGAGGAATTGATCATAATTAGTGTACAGAAAATGTACTCAAAAGCTATTCCTTTCCAGAGCTGAAAATTATGAAACATTAAAAGTGCTGAATGTTGATTATCTCTGTGGTTACAAAAAATGGAAAAAAAAAATGCATTCTACATACTTGGATTTATCCATACCCACCTACAATTGACATATTCGAAACTAAACTCTATCACCTGATTCCCACCTCGTCCTAAATTTACTTAACTGCAGTTTTGGAAAAGTGGGGATTTTGCCATAGCAGCCAATAATATTCAAGCTCTCAGTTTCATTTTACATACTGTAGAATGTGATCTCGAATCTGATTGGTTGCTATGGACAACATCCCCAATGTTTTAGTCCCGCAGTTTGGTAAATTTAGGCCCTGGTTTTATGTAAATGTAATACATGCAATATAGTAATGAAATACATGCAATTACCTGTGTGTATCCAAAGAAATTTAGTAGCTGTGCCATAGAAAGTGTAGTGAGAGAAGAATGGTCTCCAATAAACCCAGCCAATTTACCATGGTCCATACATATATAATTAGGAGCTTCTGTCTTCGGCCCAGTCATTATCTGTAGAACATCTTTCATTGCTTTCAATATGTATCCACATGAATCAAACACATGGTACCCGAGGGTAATATTGGGTAGAATATCTGGGTTCCTATTAATCTCATCAATGGCCAACATAAATGCCAGGAACTGCCTATATTCTTTTATATTAATTCTGTGAAAACAAAAGATCTCTAGCTTGGGAATTTTTCATGTTGTATTTGTTTACAGCATAAGTTCAAATATAAAATCTCTATGATATTACAAATAAACATCATTAAAACCACCTGCTAATATTGACCCATTGGTGTCCCAAAAGCTCTGACATTCTCTAAGAGCTCCACATCGTAGCCTTTGGATGGGGCCCGTTGTATCTGCCAACAAGTACTTAACAGATACATTAAGTCCTGTAACTGTAAGTCATATTTTGTGTCCTTTGTGATAATTTTCAGACCCAGTTAACATTTGAAATTCTTGTCATGCTTCATTTTGAGAGGATACATTATTCTGCTCAAAGAAATGTCTCCCAATAAGAAATGGTTTATACTGTCACATCCACAAGAATACAACGACATAGCACGCAGCATAACACTGCCACCACTGTTTTCTGTTCTTCCTTCAGTGCATCTCAACTAAAGGACACGCATGCATCTGACTATTCACATGATCAGGGGGCACCTGAGCCACTGGTCCGGCTCATCCTTGCAGGGATCGGCAAAGTGTGTCTGATCTCATCACAGAGTCCTGTCCTGGCTCTTCGTACAGGTACAGGAGGTCTGTGATTGGCCAGCTCTCCATGCTATCGCATCCACGGCTGTTGCCTAGTAACTGGGGTGCAAGGCATTTTCATTTTCTGGCTCCCTGCACTCTGACGCGTCCCCCTTGTTGCTTAGCATTGGGGATGAGAGAAACACTTCCTGGTGCGCTCTGCTTCGCTTCCTGCTCCTAGCCTCTGACCCCCCTACTCCCAGTCTCTGGTCCCCCTGCTCCCAGCCATTCATAAAGTAGAAATAGGAGACTTATCAGTCCAATGAAATTCAGAAGTGAAAGTACAAAACTGTACATTTTGAAAGTAGTGATATTACACGTGTCCTGCTGCCCTTCTTAGGAAATAAAACTCCTGGAACTAATGGCAACAATGACAAGAAATAACATAGACATTGTGGGCATAAGAGTCATGGTGAAATGACAATAATGTCTGGGACCTAGTTATACTGGGATATAAAATATTAAGGAAAGATAGGGTCGGATATATTGGAGGAGGGGTTTTAATGTATGTGAAAGAAGGAATAAATTAAACTTTAATAAACAGCACTGAGGATAAAACTTTATTCTGTATACTGGGGTGATATACTGACCATAATGACAAGACGAGGAATTAGACAGCATAATATTGCAAAACATCAATAAGATGTCATTGAAGGGGGAATTAATAATCATGCAAGATTTTAAATTAGCAGATGGTTACTGGGAGGAATTATCTGCAAGCTCCAATAGAAGTGGAGACATTTTAAATGCTTTATAGGGAGCATCTCACAAGCAGTTAGTGAGTGAACCGTAAAGACAATGGCCTAAATTTACAAAGCAGGGAGATTGCAGGGAGACTGAAAAGTGGGGAAGTTGCCAACAGCAACTAATTAGATTCAATCTCTCAGTTTAATTTTACGTACTTAAGAATGTACAGTAAGCTCCAATGATTGGTTGCTATAGGATACATGCCCACTTTTCAGTCTGCTTGCTTATTATATTTGGCCAAAATCTCAACAACTCTGAAGTTAGTGTTGGTGAGCATATAGAAGCTAGTGATCATCAAACAGTTTGGCTTAAAATAAAGACAGAGAGAGACTTATGCCACAAAAGCACAGGTGCTGGGAGTCTTTGGTGGAGTGGGGGGTGGCATATAAAAGGTTTGCAGGAGCAGTGGAAAGTTATAAAATGTTCATTATTAAAACCAACAGACCTTTGTGTCAGAAGGGTTAGGAAAAATTGCATAAAAAGGAACCCTTATGGTTTAAGTCCTTAAGTGTTATGTGATCCGGGATGAAACAGCATGGATATTCGTAGAACTCAGGTTTATTGTACAAATAGATGACAGAGAAGGGTATGTTGCAAAATTGAAGGAGACTAAGAAGGTTGGCCACTTGGTACAGAAAGGGGACAAAAAATTTTTTGGTATATAAATTACTTAGCTGAGGAGCAGGTATTAACAGAACTCTCAAAATGAAAAGTTGACAAATCCATGGGGCCAGATTGGACACATCCTAGAATACTACAAAAATGTAGAGAGGTGCTGGTACAACCATTATAGGCAAAAGTAGACCCTCTGCATAAAAGTGAAAGTAGGGAGGATACTGCCAACTACCGACCAGTAAGTCTAACATCAGTAATAGGGAAAATAATGGAAATCGTTAAAAGGATTTTAAAATCAAATAACTTAGAAGACCCCAAACAGCATGGTTTTGCAGAGGGAAGTTCACGTCAAATGAATCTAATTGAATTTTTTGACTGGGTCACAAAAGTAGTTGATCAAGGGGGAGCTGTGGACATAGTTTTCTAGATTTTAGTAAGGCTTTTGACACAGTGCCTCATCACAGACTGTTAAACAAATTAGAAAATCTGGGATTGGAAACAAAAATAGTTAAGAATAGACAACAAAGAGTTGTAGTAAATTGAATCCTTCCATGGGATGGTAGGGTTACCAGGGATCTGTGCTTGGACCTGTGCTATTTATTATATTTATTGGTGACATTACACATGGTAGCCAGGGTTAAATGTGCCCTTTTGCAGATAACACAAAGATATGTAACAAGGTAGACACACCAGGAGGGGTAAAAACAATAATGGATGACCTGGGTAGACTGGAGGAATGGTCAAGAGTGTGGCAACTACAGTTTAATGCCAAAAAATGCAAAATCATACACTTTCCCTAATGCTCAATATACCATTAATAGTGTTACATTATAAAACACTGAAGAGGAAAGGGATTTAGGGATCACCTTTTAATGTGACTTAAAGGTAGCAGGGCAATGTAACAACGCAATGAGAAAGGCAACTTGGATGCTTGGTTACATAGGGAGAGAAATTAGTATTAGAAAGCGTGAAGTAATGCCTCTCTATAGGGCATTGGTGTGGTGTCACCTAGAATACTGTGTACAGTTCTGGAGGTCATATCTCCAGAAGGACATAAATACATTAGAGAACGTGCAAAAAAGAGCAAACATAATGGTACATGGTATGACCAACAAAAACTATAGGGAAAGAATAGAACAACTAAATATGTACAGCTTACTGTATATATCAAGGGATATCAACAGGTGGAGGATTTTGACATTTTCCAGAGAAAGAGGTGTGGTAGAACGTGAGGGCATGTGTTTAGGCTGAAGGGTGGTAGGTTCAGAGGAAATGTTTATAAGTGGAATAGCCTCCCATTAGAAGTGGTGAAGGCCAATACAACAGAAAAAGGTTTAAGCATGCTTGAGATAAATATAGGGTTATTCTGAGTCTCAGACAATATAGAGAATACAGTTATGTCAGTATAGTTTTAAATTAAAAGCTGGGCAGACTGGATGGGCCATGTGGCTCTTATCTGCCATCATTGTCTATGATTCTATGCAATAGCATAGCTTTAAGCTCTGTTAAGGAAGCTATAAAACAGCATAGTTTACATTTACTCCCCTACATTTAAAAGTGATTTAATCCAGATTTCAGGTATCAGCGACTATTTAAACCTTCTACCAGCATTTTTTATTTATTTTAATTAATTTATTTTTTCCTTATTTTTTCCAATCCCTCTGTGGTCTCTGCAACTACCACTGGTAGATAAAATGGGGTGCAGTACACACGTGAGGATTGGGGGAATTTAGGTAGAGACACCATTTAACATTTATCAAAACCTCTAGCAAACATCTGGAGCATGAATGCATGTTTCCAGGAAATTTGGCCTACTTTCTCACCCTGCATGAGGATGTCTACCATTGTGCGGGATTCTTGCATGTATGTTTTTTAAATGATTTTTTTCTGGACTGCCGAAGAATAAATTTTATTAAATCATTTAATAAAAATATGTTCTACAATTTAACTAATTACCGGCACTGTTCCTTTTTTTAAAAAAAAACATACAATATTTGGCAGTAATTGTTTTCAATATGTTTTGTATTTTCAAGAAATTTGTTTTAGCATTTGTTTATATGGATAAATGGATCCCTTTGCACCTAGTTTTACAAAAAGAAAATAAAACAAACAAATGCAGAAAAAATCCCAAGTGACAAAAAATGTAGAGAGAGAGAGAGAAATGTATTGTAACAATTTTTTTTACATTCTTAATCATTTCTAAAGACAAACTTAAGACTTAAGACAAATATGATACAGTTTGCAACTACAACTGTAAGATAACTGTTGGCTTTCAATGGGCCAGATTCAGACTTTAGGCACTATTGACTTACTCATAACTAAAGTCTGAATCTGGTCCAATGTTTGTAGTACATATTTTTTTATTGTTTCTTAAGTATAAGAGTATATAATAAAATTACTTCTAGCAGTTAATATTTACTAGTTTAAACTAAAAAAAAATATTTTTTAAGTATTTTTAACTATTTGTAGATTATATGTATTCATTCTTTTTACTGGTGAACAAATTAAGATCATTCCTTTTATTTTTCTTTAAAAATATTACTTACAAGAAACAAAAATATGTCTTACTCTGTACACAGCCGGGATATATAGTAAATTGTTGGATGTTTTAAATGCACAACTTCAGCATGCACTGTGACTATTCCTCCAATGATAATATCTCCTTCTTTATAATATTTATACTCGTACATATAATCATTCATTGTAAAATGACATCCTGGAGCTGGGTTCAGTGAAGCATATTTGCAAATGAAAATACACAGGATCAAGAACCAACACAGTTTCAGTAATAAGGGAGTTAGAAAGGTAGTGAATTTCAGACACATTGGAGAGAGATGCTTCTCTCCCTGCAGACTCATCACTGACAGCAGCATGTGTTCAGCTTACAAGAGCTATACAACCAGCTATACAAGAGACTGGGAGAGGTTTTTATGTGTTATTTGACCTATTTGTGTACTTAACAAAAGCTAAAAGTTATTCTTACACAAGCAGCAAAATAGAATAAAACTCACAGGAGAATCCTTCAAATAAAATTGTTTCAACTTTTATCATTTCAAGTTGTATTTTAATTATGGATTCATTATTCAATTTGAAAAATTGCCTTGTCAGTTATTTGTCTCTATTTCAAAAATTACAATTAAAAGAATAATTATGGTGAAATAAAGGTATTTTGGCAACTTACTCAGTTGTTATATCAACGGTCTCTTTTCTCAGCGATATCATGTCTGGCACTGTTCCCTGACTCTTCCGGCAATCCTCTCCAGACATGCAATTTACC
The DNA here is from genome assembly GCA_016617825.1 of Platyplectrum ornatum. Classification (NCBI taxonomy): domain Eukaryota; kingdom Metazoa; phylum Chordata; class Amphibia; order Anura; family Limnodynastidae; genus Platyplectrum; species Platyplectrum ornatum. The sequence continues at coordinate 37,864 of JABWIB010002816.1, read as the reverse complement.
TTCATCACAAGGTTTTATTCATTCCTCTTACCAGACTGGACTTCATTCAAGGTCGTCTTCATTCTTCATCTATATGAAGCAGATCAGTGCAGAAAACATCAGCTTCTTTAGGATGCCTATCTCTCCCTACAGTGCAGGGAATAGGCATGCTTTTAAGGAAACTCGTCCACCATACGTTTTCCACACTTACGAAACTTACATTTCGTATGTGTGAAAAATGTCAAATGCAGTAAATAGATACATGATCCAGAGTTTTGAGTGGGTCAGACTCAGGCTTTTTGGGGCTTATTGTAGATTTTTTTCATTCTTTAAAACGCTGCTGTTAAAACACGCACCCGAATAAACTGGAACCTGCACAAACCGCATGTGACTAAAAGGCCGGATCTGGTCCTTCATGTCTAGAGATCTACAATGCACATTGTCATGAGCATACCCACCTTAGTCAGAACCTGTCTTAAAAAACATTCACCATATTTTAAGACATGGTACTTCTGTCAGATTAAGACAAGATATTNGTGGATTGATTCCAATATTAATTAACCATAATCAATACATTAGTCAAGCTGAATTCATATTAAAATGTATTTGAACTCTGAGCTGATTAATACATTTCATGTTTAGAACATTCCAGCAACCAAGGCTATAACACTGTCCCTAATGTTATCTATGTTTTGTCTTGTTGGCAGAACATTTAATTGTTTTNTTTGATTTCAATGACCAATCATGTTCTGATTAACATGTTTCAAGCTACGCCTTTTCTATAGTATAATGAGCCAATCACAGTTCTTAATGTATGTATTCTATATGCATGAATTTTGCTAATAAAAGGCGGCCCAGCCCTTCTGGGGGGGGGGGCTGCTTTGGACACTGTCTCTTTGTCACAGTATTCATCACAGACTTAATTTACAGCTAGCTGTTGATTGAGGCCTACTCACATGAAGGGACCAAGGTACAGGTGAACCCTGTACCCCGACACTTCATATCCCCATTAATGAAATAATAAGTGTCCATTTCTGCAAATAAAATTAAGTGCCCCCAAACTTTAAGGAGAGATGACAGAGCTGATACAGAGTTGCCCTTACATATTTTTTTAAGTGCAAGTGTAGACCTGTGCAAAACCATGAGGCAAACTAAGAGGTGCAAATTTATTTAAATTCTGTTTCATACAGACATAATGCTGGAATATGTACAACAGACTGTGGTTTATTCATATGCATGCAATTACCTTGGAGGGACAGCAGATGGTGATGTGTTTAGACAATGTGCTTTGTTTTGTGTGCTGTGTATGCCTCTACTTACTTGTTCTGTGTTCGACATATTGTTGAGCTATGGAGCTCATGTTATATGTGAAATGCTGTTACCGAAAGTTGATGTTTGTCATATGCAAATTGATCCTGTTATCAAGCACTATATATAAAGAAGTTATATCTCACAAGACTAGTCCTGTCTGATTGCAGGTAACTCCAGTGATGACATTTCATGTATAAGACCTTCCACTGCACACCTGTGGTATTCCATCGCTAAATGCCAACACAAATAACTTGCACACTGCATAGCTTTATGTATAAATTGTAAATTAGTTGAGCTAATTATGTTTTCACAGTTTATACTTTACTTAACCCCTTCAAGACACAGCCTAATGACCAAGCCCTATTTTCCAAATTCTGTGGTTGTTTTTTCGTGACACATTGTACTTTAAGTTAGTGGTAAATTTTGGAAAAAAACGTGCAAATTTCATGAAAAATGCGAGATTTTTGCCATTTTCAAAATGTTACAATTTTTGCTTGAAACACGGATAGTCATACAACATCAAATAGATAACAAATAATAATTTCAATATGTCTTCTTTCTGTTGCCATCATTTTTTAAACCTCCTATTACTTTTTTAGGACGGTAGGCGGCACAAAAACAGGAGCAATTTTTCACAATTTTAAGAAAAGTTGAAAGTTTCAAAAATTTTGAGGCCAGTTGACATTGGATGTGACTTTGAGAGGCCTGCGTGAGATAACCCAATAAATGACCCCATTTAGAAAACTGCACCACTCAAAGTATACAAAACAGCATTCTGGAAGTTTGTTAACCCTTTATACGTTTAACAAGAATTAAAGCAAAGTGAGGGTAAAATTTTTAAATTTCCCTCTTTTTAGCAAATTTTCCATGTTAATCCATTTTATTCTGGACCGATGTTAACCAGGACAGATGTTAACCATGAGACAAAACTCAAATTGTAATCCCCTGATTCTGCAGATTTATAGAAATATCCCATATATGGTTGTAAAACGCTATTTGGGTACACCGTAGGGGTCAGAATGAAGGAGTGTAATTTTTTTTTTAGTGCATATTCAACTGGAATGGTTTTAGTGCGCCATGTTGCATTTGCAGAGACACCGGTTGTATCAGTAGAGTAAAATCCCCCAAAAAGTAATACAATATTATAAACTAAACCCCTCAAGGAACTCATATACGGGTATAGTGGGCAGTTTGACCCCACTGTTGTTTTGTAGCGTCAGGGCAGGCAGGGATTAACCTTAAATTTTTGAACATTTAAATTTTTATTATCATTCATCAAAAGTTGACGTTATGACAGTGCAGGTATGGGTGCAGCTTGCGCACTGACATACGCCAATCTGTACCTCGGGTGGTAGGAGGAGGAAGTGGTTTTTAAAGAGGACAATTCCAAATACACTGAGCATGTTCTTATATGGACAAGATATATCGATGACTTGTTCATCATCTGGGAGGGGGATGTGGAACTATTGCAGGAGTTCATGAATCTTCTAAATACCAACCCTTATAATTTACGACTAACACTAGATTTTAGTAAACAAAAAGTGATTTTCTTGGATTTAGAAATATCGATGAATTCAGATTACACCCTAAGCACTAAGGCGCGTGAATTAACAACTCGGCTGGTTGTGAGAGGATATAGCAAGAGTAACTTGCATAAAGCATATAGGCAGGCCAAAGACCAAACAAGGAATGAAATATTGAATCCCTCTCGGACCAATACCTTGACCTCTGAACCGATCACGAGATTCGTGACACAATTCAATAGCCAGTGGAGGGATATTAAAACATCTTTCAACAACATTGGTATGTTCTTAACCAAGACCCCATCCCCTTAAGATCTTGTCTATCAGATAAGGTACACTAGTATTTACTCATTTTGAACACCGTAAAAAAACAAACATATATGGCAAAATATGCTTTTTCAAATGTAGGCATTGCAAAGCTTGCCAACATATGACACATTATACAGACACATTTGATAAGAACCATGAAATTGTACAGTATATATCATGTGATACAATGGGAGTGATATATTGTGTGGAGTGTCCCTGCAAATTAAAATATATTGGTAAGACCAAACAGCCTTTCAGGAAAAGAATCTTGGAACATGTTGAGAATGTTAGGAATAGTCAGAGGGACTCCAGGAATTTCAAAACTCTTATTAGTCTCACAAGACATTTCCTCCAAGTCCACAACAGTGATCAAAAATTACTGAAAGCCTATGCTATTAAGCATGTGGATAAAACATTCCGTGGCGGAAATTGGGACAATCTATTACTTAGGCAGGAGACTGAGACAATATTCATGTTGAATACGGTTGTTCCCTTTGGCCTTAATGAACATAATAATTACATGGTATTTTTAGAATGACCACATGCAAGATTTGATGTGAGATGACCAATCCATTTTAATGATGTGGGTCATAACGAACTACGTTGTGGGGCCGTTAACCCTCCATATTATTGTGGGGAAATAACTTACCTTATTTTAATTCCAAGAGGACTCACTTACCTTTTTTGTAGTTCCTTGGTATGATCTCCATTTGATATATTCCCTTTACTATGATAATTTGCTACCCTATCGATAGGAATAAAAAAACCTTTTGTTTCATATAAAATGAATAATGATGTATTCTCATAGGAGATTGGGCACTTATAACAAAAAAAGAAAACTACACAACAGCTTCATTATAGTCACAAATCACTTTATTTAAATAATTGTGTACAGTCTCATATACAAGATGGATAATAATATTTATATGCACTATCACATAATTTTTAGCACTTGCTTAATATCCATTAGAAATATAATATTTTAATATAATAACCACATACATATAAAATACAATTTTAGGCACAAGTCACCTTATTGCATTAATCATGCACAGTTAGGGTTAAACACGTATATAATTTTTGAATTTTAATTTATCACATGATTTGATATGTTCATTATTACACTTCTTTTAATTTTAATTATTTTAATAACAGCAATTTATAATTCCACACTTTAGTTTCACTTTATATAAAACACTTTTGGGTTTCCCTTTTAACAGGCACTTTAGATAAGAAAGATTTATTTACATCTCAAAGTGTATACTGATGCAATATATTATATGAAGGTAGGTGCATAAAATAGCACCAATTATATCAATAGGGAACAGTGCAATAAATATGGGAATTAGTGCAATGATACCCTAACAATGGGATAAGTGCAATATTGATAGCATAAGCACTTTATAACCACAAAGCACTTTAGTGAGAGTAATCAGTGCAATATTTATGTCATAAATGCAATACTGATATTATAAACTACAAAGCACTTTTGAGAGTGTAATCAGTATATAACTGATATCATCAAGCACGTAGCACTTTCTTCATCCTCTCTCCCCTATATGATATACTTCCTTCCTCTCCCCAATTAGCCCAATTCTTTATACAATACATTGGGTCTAATATTCGAACATATTGGACTATAAATAGAGGAGAATAAATTGAGCTGCTAGTCCAGCCATTTGGTATTAAAACACTAAGAATTTTCCTTTCTTTTTCACATTCTTTACCTTGATTTTAATATTTCGCTCACTGATTTACAATTACATGTATCTCCATCATATAATTTTAATTATACTAATAAAATCTAAATTTTAACATATATGTAGTAGGTGCATTATAATAAATGCAAGTTTCTAATGAGTGCACCTCGAAAAGAACTCATTTTTCTTTGTTTCCTTTGATATGTCTCTTAATGGGTTCTGAGGTAGCACCAATTAGAATGTAGATCATGAATAAATATTGGGGTTAAATAGGTTAGTGACTCCTACTTGGAGTGTTCACTCTTTAATTTTCTTGTTTGATCCCATATGTCTACCATATGCCTCTACCACTTCTGACATTGCTATTCCACATACTAACTATCCTTTCAGTAAAGTCATTCTTCTGCACCATTCTCCTGACCTTCATAAAACTCATCTGCCTTCAGCTATCTCATTTACAGCGTCAGACCAGTTAACTTACATAGTTGCTTATACTTTGTGTACTTACAGCCCAGGCATTCCTGTTATGTTTTACCTTGCGCTGTTTGCAAGTGGATTTGCTCTGCATATGTTATGCATCCTGCAATGTGTTAACTGGATGTACTCTCACATCCATACTACTATTTCCAATCTATTAGAGAAAACAAACAGGAAAAATGCCCCAGCAACACTGCAGTTACCAGTAACCGATTATGCTATCTGTAAAATAAAATGCAGAAACATCAGTATACACATTCTTGAAAGCCCCCTGCCACATCAAGGCTTTTCTAAAGAGTGAGAGTCCCATATAGGGTTACCACCTTTTCGTCTTAAGATTCCCGGACACCAACCCCCACCCCCCCACCC
>JABWIB010002816.1:9197-27559 GCA_016617825.1 Platyplectrum ornatum | reverse complement strand
TATTACAGGTGAGAGATGATGTTTCCAGCACAAGTGTAATAACAGTGTAACAGTAACGCTGGTCAGTATCTGTGTGCAACATGCAACAATAAAGTATTCTCCCTGCATGCACACACTGACATCTTTCACAGTGTTAGTTACTTCAGTTTCATTTAGTGTTATTGTATGTATTTATTAAAGATATAAATTTTTTCTGTTAGAGACAAGTTTCCAATATAAACCACTGGAGAAAAAAACATTTCATCTATTACAGACTGTAAAGAGGAGTTTTTGTTTAGCAAAGAAATCTTCTAATTAGAGACTAATAGCTGGATCAAGCTGTACATAGTGCAGATTATCTATCCCTTGTGTCACAGTGTCACCATGTGGTTTACTTACAACATTGTAGTGTGTATTCATTTCATATTCATGGATATTATTACAGGTGTGTATATCATGTTGTTGTTTCTAATTTGTTTTAGGTTACAAAGTTAAATATTTAATATTCTCACTCAAATACATACATACATAAAAACATATGCACTGTTACTTTGCACCCAGCCAAGGGCTTAACTACAAAAGGCTGGGCCCCATAGCATACCTTTTAACGGGGACCCCTTTATTAAGAAAAATAAAATAATTATATATATATACACATACATACTCCCCAACTGTCCCAAATTTAGATATATAAACATGGGGGCCCCAAACTGCTATTTCAGGGTAAGAAAGAAAGGACAAACGTTTAAAAAGAAATGTCAAGAGGGGTAAAAGTACTTTATTATTATTTTTTGCACCCATAGTTTTATTTTGATTATTGCACATACACATACCTCCCAACTTTGGAGGTCCGGGCCGCGGGACAAATAAGCCCCTCCCGGACTCGCCAGACTCCGCCTCTGGCATGCCCGACCCCGACCAAGCCCCGCCTTTTTTGCTGCCGATCATCTTATTAAAAAAAAAAAAAAAACGTTTGTCCCATCAGCATTATACTGGTATTTAACCTGGGGTACATAACAATGCTCTTTTCAGCTCTATTACTGTTTCCAACAGATGAAATTTACTTCCCCTGCAAATTAACATAGTTTTACCCAGACGTAACTTTCCTCTCTTATTTTCAAACGCTGGATTTTGGAGACGTTTGACATACCTTATGGACATAACATTAACACAGAAAAGCAGTTTCCAGGTAGAACAGCACAGAGAAATACCAGCAAAATTGTGTTCCTAACCTGAATAAATTGAATAAACTAATACACAGGGCCGCCAAGAGAAAATCCAGGCCCGGGTAGAGCAACTTTTTGGCACCAACAGTCTGTCCCCCTGTATAATAATGACACCGCACAGTCTGTGCCCTTGTATAAAAATTACACCCCCGCAGTCTGTCCCCCTGTATAATAATGACACCCCACACTCTGTCCCCCTGTATAATAATGACTCCCCACAGTCTGGGGAGTCATTATTTTCTTACATAGGGCAGCATTGTCAGTATATATTATCTCATATCTCATATGCTGCCCCATTGCTGCATTAAGGAACAGTATTAAAAAAGCATTTTAAGATCCTAGCTTAGCAATCAGAAAGTGACCCCTTAATTTAATTCAAGATCTTGCTCAACATCCCTACTTTTGGCCCATATGCACAAAGGTACCAAATGCCACCCATGGTGGTTCATCTGCATGCTTATTCTGTCTGTCTGAAAGGATATTGCTTCACAACATCTGGCCAGAGGGTCGATAAGGAGTAATGCGTCTGATTCTGGTTTATGAATTCTTACTTCAAAAAAATAATTGTATAACTGTTATATCAAAGTGTATGGGAAATTCCTGTCAACTCCTAAAAAATATATAAAACACTTTGTGGTTTAAAAATTTATTTTAACACTTTTCAATTTAGTCATTCATTTCATTTTAGTTATTGTGAATATACAAATATGTTTGTTTTAAGTTATACATAGCAAACAGTATAATATTTTAGACTCTAATTGCATTTCCACAATACATTCATATACCATATCAATAGTTTTTCTCTAACAAATGTCTTTTATTGTTTATTTCAGGTCTTAGAACAATATAGTAGCACTTGGGGAAAAATATACAGCTCAATATTCCAATACCCGAAGCCAATATAGCAAAAACTTCTACAGTGACCTTACTTTTTCCCTTACTGCTCAGATAGGCAGGTATAGCACAGACCCAGACACTGCAGAACACCAACATGCTGAAGGTGATGTATTTGGCTTCATTAAAGATATCTGGTAATGTCCTCACCATGAAAGCCAGAAGAAAACTTACAGCTGCCAGAAACCCCATGTAACCCAACATGAAATAAAAGAACATCACAGAACCCTCATTACATTGTACGATGACCATCCCAGGATAAGAATTTCTGTCGTATTCTTGGAAGGGAGGAGAAACAGACAACCATATGACACCGGTGAGGACCTGAACAGACGAGCACATTAACACTAGAGAATTTGGCAATTTAACCCCAAGCCATTTTCTCCAGGAGCTTCCAGGTCTGGTGGCTTTGAAAGCGATGCAAACCATGATAGTTTTTGCCAAGATGGAAGACACAGCCACAGTGAACATTATTCCAAAAGATATTTGGCGTAACATGCACGTGATGTCCACTGGGCGACCAATGAAGAGGTACACACAGAGTAGACTCAGCTTGATGGAGATGAGAAGAATGAAGCTCAAGTTCATATTATTGGCTTTTACTATGGGTGTGTCCCGGTTTAAAACAAATACTCTTATTATATAGACAGTCAACATAAAAAATACAACAGCTATTACCGAAAAAACTGCAGCTACTGTGTCATTATATGAAAGAAATTCCCATACTCTGTTGATACATCGGTCTTTTCCCTCATTCGGCCATTCATCATCAGGACACTTCTGGCAGCTTTCGCTGTCTAAAAAATTCACAAAATAATATTGTATTGAAAATAAAATATTCACTTATTCAGGTTTAATTTTAATATGACTTTAATATAAAATGGTGAAACCTGATCCAGAATTTTTTAGGTTGGGTTATTTATGAAACTTAGTTGCATAACTAAGCCTAATGTATGGAAATAAGTTTGGCACACTAGGAGACGTGTATTTGGGGGGGGGGGTTACACCTTTTTTATTAGTCTCCCCTCTTCTCTACACATAGAGGTCTGGATCCAGTCCTAAATATCGTTTAACCTCACTTATGTCAATAATAATGACAATGAACCAGATCCATTCAAGGCAAAATTGGATAGAAAGTAATTTACTATTTGAATTAATTAAGACCATAAAATGTTTTCCTTCTAGTGAATCAATGAATGAACCTGTCTCATATGTTATACACAGTAAATAAGTATAAATGTACCAGTTACATTGGAGATTTCTCCATCTGAACACAGTATACAGTTGTAGCAACAGGTGTCAAAACCTTTCTTGAGCGATTTTCTGGTTCCTGGAAGACAGACTGGAGAACATAGAGCATGTGGCACCTAAAAAATAATATACAGTATTAGTCATTACAAACCTAATTAAATATATTCCGTTTACATTTCATCTTATTACATGGACTCTTTTTATATAAAATGCTTTACTTACTGGAATATGCACAATCAGAAAGATTCCTTGGTGGAATATCTGGTGCATTCACATTGATTTGCCAATGATATTATCAATTACAAATTAATTCTTAAAGGTTATCTATAAACTCCATAATAATATAAAATGTAATATTTAATTATTTTAACCTTGCTCTAATCTCACCTTTCTTTCTCACCATTTAAAAATGTGTTGTCATTGACTCATATGTCTTTCGTCAGTAGGCATTATTCCACACACGTTGACCATTTCCTTCTATACTCTCTAACATCTGACAATGACTATCTTTAGACTATGTTCTCTCATATCTACCTAAAGCTTTTAATGCAGGACATCTCCTGAAAAGTTGTGACTATTTAAGGACTATATAAAATTTGTGTGTGATATAGAATGCAATTTTTATAGAATGCCCTGGTGTTTAGATGTAATTGGAGTATAGTATGGTCTTAAAAACCAAATGCAACAGCTCCTCTTTAGCTGGGGTTAACACACACTATACACACTATACCCTCGTTTATTATGGTTTTTTTATACAGAGTTTTCTTAAAATTGTACAAAATCTCCTGGTGGAATTTAAGTTCTCTCTTCTGGAATTTACCTCTTCTAATTAACAAGGAAATTAATTTGACCTTGTCCTGTTTTTTACTAAATCACTAAGATTTAGAAGGTCTAATTAGAAAAAAAATAATTTAGAAAAAAATGGCTTGAGTTAGGGAGCGGGAAAGCATGCTAGTCATGTTTCTTGTCAATACAAAAACGTGAAGGTCGACATAATGCCGTATGAGTTATTTTCCAGATAAACCTTATTTGGAAACTAGAAGGTGAATAATACTAAATGGAGTTGGAAAATTACAGCATCCTTTGGATCTATTCTGACACCCAAAATTTACTTTTTGTGGGTGCTGAATGCCAAGGTATAACTGTAAACTATGCCAAGGTGGAGGTGCACACTGTACATTTCTTAGATACCCTCAACCATCAAGTTTTTTTCTTATAGAGCTTATATGTTCTTAAGCTAGGTACACACGGTAAGATACATTGTGTCCCATCGAAGGATTTTTCAAGAGTGGGCAAGACCATATTGAATTGCAGGGGAGGTAAAATGAATGTCAGTGTTTGCATGCAGGGAAAATACTTTATTTTTGCAATTAATTTAATTTACCTTCCCTGCAATTCACCATGGTTTTGGACACAATTTATCTTACCATGTGTACCTAGCTTTAGATTTAGTGTTTGCTTAATGGTCTCTCCCTGCTCAAAGGGAATCTGCATAAGCAATAACCACATTATTTCAGCCTTTTCCTTACTCCAACCTAGGACTTGCTAAAGTATTGAACTACTCCATTGCCTTTAGAAGGGTTGGTGTTTAATAAATCAATATTTTAAACAAAACAAATGTCCATTTTTTGGCATTAGTACAGAAAACAGTTACTGAGCTGGTATGAGACTACAGAGGTCTTACTTAAAACTATGGGTTTATGAGAATCGCTCTATAAATTTATAGTAACATAGGTGTTGAGGCTGAAAAAAGACATCAGTCCATCAAGTTCAACCTACTTTGGATCTCCGGCATTCCTAATTTTATAATTGAAGCTGTTTCAGTTTAAATATAAAAGAGTTCCCTCCAGACTAAGGTAATTATTTACTTACCAGTCGTAACCCTGGATACCTTTTTCCTCTAAAAATGTGTCTTACCCCTTCTTAAATACATCTATTGATCCTGCCATCACAACCTTGTTTGGCAATAAATTCCACATCCTCACTGCCATTACTGTAAAGAACCCTTTCCTCTGCTGGTTGTGAAACTTCCTTTATTCTAATCTTAGCAGGCGACGTGTCCTCTGTACGGTTCTAGGGGTAAATAGTTCATGTGAAAGCTCTCTCTACTAACCCTTAATGTATTTGTAGAGAGGATCATATCACCTCTTAGACGCCTAAACTTGCTAGCCGTTCCTCATAGCTCAGTGACTCTATACCCTTTATCAGTTTTGTTGCCCTTCTCTGAACCTGTTCCAGTTCTGTAATGTCCTTTTTATGGAGTGGTCCCCAGAACTGTACCCCATATTCCAGATGAGGCCTTACCAACAATTTATAGAGCGGTAAAATTCACCAGTCATCCTGTGCATCTATATCCCTTTTTATACATGCTAATATCTTATTGGCCCTTGCTGCTGCTGACTGACACTGTGCCCCATTGCTAAGTCCATTATCTACAAGCACACCCAAATCCTTCTCCATTGAAGACTCCTCTAAATTAATCCAATTTAATGTATAGATTGCATGCTTATTTTGTGACCTAAATGCATAGTCTTACATTTATCTATATTGATTTCCTCTTCAATTTGGCTGCCTAATCCTCCAGCTTATTCAAGTCTCTTTGTAGACAGACTACATCTTGCTCTGTTTTTATTACCCTGAATATTTTAGTATCATCTGCAAAAATAGTGACTTTGCTCTCTAAGCAATTCCCAAGGTCATTTTTAAATATACTAAAAAGGAGTGGCCCCAGCAAGGAGCCCTGCGGTACACCACTTAAAACTTTTGGCCAATCAGAAAATGTTCCATATATCACAACTCTCTGTTCCCTATTTGCCAACCAATTCTCGACCCAGGTACAAATGTTATTTGCTAGACCCAGTCCCCTTAATTTATGAACCAACCTTTGTGGTACTCTATCAAAGGCCTTTGCAAAATCTAAGTACACCACATCTACCGCATCACCATTGTCTAAGTTCATACTCACTTCTTCATAGAAGCTAGTTAATATTGAATATTATTCCTTAGTATGCCTTCCAGTATTTTCCCCACTATTGATGTCAGGCTTACAGGTCTATAATTCCCTGTTATTGATTTCATTCCATTTTTAAACAATGGCACCACATCTGCTATTCTCCAATCCCTTGGTACTAAACCTAATGCAATTCAGAAAAAACTATTCACAAACAATGAACAGATCTGGTTCTGGTGCATGCACATGGTTAACACATGTTTTCTTTTACCTTTCCATTCTTCCATGTTATGTTCTGAGATGAAGTTATGAAATAATGGTCATCATTAAGCGTATAGAATTTACCCACATCAAATTGTTTATAGGAGATCGTTTTACTATAGCCTATTGTTGTCAAAACTTGATTCACAATTTTCAGTGTTTCAGGAACTTCTCCTTTCTCATTAAAAAATATGTTTTCCTTGTACAGACCTGTGTACTGGATTTTCTTTACAAATTTTTTTAGCTTTAAAAAACAAAAGTAAATGTCTTAATTAGTTAGTTAGTTATCTACCATAGTTAGTGGTGTTCAACAATTTATTATGGTCTTAAACTAATACTGGGAATGAACCATAATTTTTTTTTTAGAAAGTATCCTGCAAGTAAAGAAATCAAATACAAAAATAAAGAGCATTCAAGATGTAAACGAAGCAACGCGTTTCAGGTCTAACAGAGCTTTCTTATGCATAAACTGGCAGTTATTGTACATAAATCACTTTAGAGTCTGGATTCTGTTTGCTGTTTAATGTACAGGACATTTTGCAAACATTATATAAAACCAACAAATCATAATTATGTTTTATAATTACTACAACAAACAAACCTTATTCAGAAAGGCACACTGCAACTTAAGAAAACATACATAGTTCTTACAGGGCCTGATCCTGCTTCCCAGTAACTTCCCTGTTACTCCCCCTCTCAGGGTCGCTTACGCTGCTACACTCCTTAACTTAATTGTGCGACACAGTTGTCTGAGTCACACTATTTTACACTCTCTTCTCCCCAATTTAAATGGTCTCCCACCAAACTATCATAATGTAGGCAGATGAGGGGACAGGTCCAGCCCAGCAGGAAGAATAACAAGCATACGGAACATTGTTCCCTTCGCATGTGGTTATGCACAAGCACATATGGTGTAGAAATTCAGTCAGTCGGAAACATGCCATTTGCATGTTTGGCTCACCTTGTGTTCAAATGAAAATGTTTTTAAAGCCTCTTTGCTTATAAATTTATTTAAAACAACATTTGCATCATGTAATGCTTGTGCCATACTGTGAATTGCTATATACATTTGGTAAGTGGTCGGATCTCCAGAAAAATTGGTAAGCTGAGATAAATTCTCCTTCCCTGTACATCTATGAAATGTCATCTGAAAAAATCCTGAGTAGACAACATTCTTATGGTAATTTTCTGAAAAACATCCAAAGAAATACATCCAAACATCTTCCAGTAACTTGTCAGTCGGATGTCTGGATGGATGAAGACTATACAAACGTTCCTCCAAAGCAGGAATGTATCGAAATGGAGAGGAAAGGGCCAAACTGTAATCAAATATGGGATTCATATCAGTGAGCATCAATTCTCTTACATGCGACCATGAAACTGGAAGTATAATAGTCTTATTATAGAGAATATTAGCTATGTGTTTTAATCTAGAAAAACAATGGAATGCAAGATTATAAATTCCGCAAACTATAATTATCTCAGTGGATGAAGTCTTCAATAGAAGATGAATGTTTGGATTAATTATATAGGAAGCTTTAATTTTATATTCAATACATATATCATGGTTTTTCAATTCTTTACTTAAATGTTGCATTTCCTGGTCTCCAGCATCATCATCTGATGTGATAATCCCAACCCAGTTCCACCCAAAACTCTTCAATAACTTTGCCATGGCCACATGTTGTATCTGGTAGTTCTGAACTGTGCGGAAAAAGTTTGGATAAAGAGTTCGATCACTCAGAAGGGGCTCTCTCGCTCCATAGCTGATCTGAAAATGTCAGTGAGGAAAATTCCCAAATAAAACAGTTACTGTTTTTCTTTAGTGAATGAATCATACTATACATACACAGCGTGTAGGATGCATTGTACAAATACATAACAACTAATCCTAGGCTACCTATTTGAACGGCAGTGAAACATAATACATGTTTTTGTGGTCATTAATATATCCCTCTACACTGTACTATTACTACTGCAAATGAATAATGCAAAACTTCATTTGGCACATCAGTCAATAGAGGATTTCATGAATTACAGAACAAAGATACAGATTAGAAAATAAAAAAATTGTACTGATCACAGTTCATGGGAGTCGGGGTGTGCCGGGGGCAGAGTCAGACGGGCCCGGGGGCGGGGCTTATGTGTCCCGCGGCCCGGACCGGGTAATTTGGGAGGTATGCATTCTCCCGTGTGTAAAATGAAACTGAGAGCTTGAATCTGATTGGTTGCTATGGGCAACATCCCCACTTTTCAGTCTCACTGCAATCTCAGCGCTTAGTAAATTTAGGTCCAGATCTATCTTGTAACTTTACATATCTGGATCCATGGGATAAAGACTTCATATGCAGTGTGACAGTGGGACATGTAGGGGGAACATGTAATATGCATGTAGGTTGGGGATAGTGTTGTAAATATTATAGTAAATACTTGATTTAGCTCTTACATGCATAAGCATGTGTGATACCTCATGGTGAGACAGGTTCCTTATTATTATTTTTTTTTAACAAGTGGAGAGGTAAGTTTGTAGGGATTCAAAAATGGAAGCCAAGATCTTGCTTAATCATAGAATGCCGATGCGAGTAGAGGGTCATCAGGAACTCAACAAAAACAATTGTATCATTTAAAAATAATTTCCCCAACACATATTTCCATGAATATATCCTCTGCTTTTGATGTTAATATTGATTTTCTTCTCCTGCATGTTAACATACTACGTGGTGCCAATTAATGTTTTAGTTTTTCTGTTCTCAGTCAAACACTGTTACATGTTCCTTGCTGTTTTTTGTGTACTATTCTATGTTCTAATAAAATATTATTAAAAAAATCTATTCTTTTTACATATACATAAATCACAGTTTGAATTACACATACAATTTAGCAACATGAAGAATTATTCCTTATTAATAAAACTAATATTAGGTACCTCATCAATTGAACTAAAATTTGGTGTAAACATTGTGGGAGAAGTTGGAGCTCTTAAATTGTAATCCAATTTGGAAAATTCAATATGGAAGCACTGTTACCATGTAGCGGTGAAAACAATGCAATAAATGTCTTACTTACCACCTCTGGGCCGAGATGTCAGTTCTAGCTCTCACTTTCCTATTACATTCTACAGTGAAAAGGTAGAATCAATTGGTAATTCTCTTCAAATGTATTTCCGGATATGTCCGGGAAATTTACCACATCTTTTGTGAACTAAAAATCTTTATTAAAGATACATTTATTTTTATATTTAACTAATTTCACTATTTACCCAGAAAGGGCCAGATTCAGATTTACACTCTCATGTTAGAACCATTATGAATTGCAGGGGAAGGGGGGGGGGGTGTAAAATGAATGTTAGTGTTTGCATGTAGGGAGAATACTTTATTTTTGCATTTTGCATACAGAGACTGACCAGTGTTACTGTTACACTGTTATTAGACTTGGGCAAGAGACATCATCTCTCAACTCTAATACTGATTGCAATGAAATTTAACTCCCCTGCAATTCAACAACCCAAGATAGTGTAAGTCATGAGAGTAAATCCTTTTTATATTTTCTTTCTATATTTTCTATATACTGTACATTTCTCTGCTCTGCCTCCCCACAGCATCAACCACCACTTTCTAACTGCTCTCCTCGCAGTCTGACACCTGCCACAAGGACCAACCTCCAACACACGCACCTGTCAATACAGGCCTCTCAATCACATTTTAACATCACAGCCTGGGTTCAGCATTAAACATCAGCTGCTATATCCACGAGCCTTCTTTCATAGCAGTAAACTGTTGGTGTTGCCTAATGGCTGTCAGGTCACAATCACCAATCACAGCTGCTACAATGCAGGGGTACCCCACAAGGTAAATTTGCACCTGATTTCCTCTTATTTTCAACCTTTGGATACTATCATCTGTATCTACCTTTATATTAATGTAAATGAAATACATGCAATTACCTGTGTGTATCCAAAGAAATTCAGTAGCTGTGCCATAGAAAGTGTAGTGAGAGAATGATGATCTCCAATAAACCCAGCCAATTTACCATGGTCCATACATATATAATTTGGAGCTTCCATCTTGGGTCCAGTCATTATCTGTAGAACATCTTTCAGTGCTTTCAATACGTATCCACAGGAATCAAACACATGGTACCCCAGGGTAATGTTGGGTAGAATATCTGGGTTCCTATTAATCTCATCAATGGCCAACATAAAAGCCTGGAACTGCTGATATTCTTTTATATTAATTCTGTGAAAACAATATATATCTGTAGCTTGGGTATTTTGTTCACAGCATAGATCTATATGTACAATATAATATAGATGTTACCAATAGTCAAACATAGATATATGTCTAATATTGGGTATGTCTCCATTGTGCCACCAAATATTTCTGACTCATCAGGCATGTACTACACAAGACTTTTGATAGCACCTTGTGTCATAAATAACACACCCTTTAAGTCCTACAGGAGGAGACATTTGGGGGAATTCACTAAAGGGCGATTTGGGGAGGGATTTCAAACTGCCTGTATTCGTCGGGATGTCAAATTGCCAATACTTGGGAATTTGTAGTATTCAGTATAAGTCGATTTGGTGTGGCGATTTCAAATCCCCGTCAAATGAAGTTCATTTGATTTGGGGATTTGAGCTGAAAACCCTGTTGATTTGGTATGTATTCACAGGGATTTGTCCAAATCAACCGTTGATTTGAACATTACCTCTTCATTGTCAATTTTAAATCCCTACTACTGCTGTAGTAAATTGATCAACAGGCAATTACCTGGCACATTAATACAAGGTCAAAAGTGTCTGTTTTGTCACCTTTATTGTCATGTTGTATTTGCGGCCAAACAAAAACTTTACCTTTTCATTTATATTTTATTCATACTTTATGTAAAATATTCATAACATATACATGAAAAGGTAAAGTTTTTGTTTGCCAACAAATACAGATGTAACATGAAAAAACACCTTACAAAACAAAAGATGGGCACATGGGTAAATTCACATCAGCATCATCAGCACACAATGTAACCCTATAAAACATAGTCAGACTTACAGGAAAAATGTTTTGCATTCAAAATGGATCCTTTAATTAGTGTCAGGTGTCTATTTGCCTATTGGCAATTTGGTAAAATTGACAGGGGGATTTCAGGTCGATTTGGCAAATAGACAGTGAATTCAAAAACGGTATGCTTTATATGGAGGAAATCACCACATCGAATTGAGAAAGGGGATTTAAAATCGACAGGCACAAGGGATTTCAGACCAAATCGACAGGTAGTAAATACCGAAAACTCCAATTTGACAAGCAAATTGATCTTCTTTGTCGATTTGATCAAATCACCTTTTAGTGAATCCCCCCATTAATTCCTTGAACTCTTTGTCATGATTCTTAAATTATTCCATCATAATTTTTTCAGTATATTTTGAGTAATCGGATACATTTTTCTGCTGAAAGAGACCTCTGCCAACAGTGAAAACCACTGTTATGAAGGGGTATACTTGTAGCAATGTTTAGATAGGTGTTACTGTTATAGTAACATGCGCATGAATACGAGGACATAGCACACAGCATCACACTGCAAACACTGGTGGTGGATCCTGATATTATCTCTGCCCAAAGCATGTACATTGGAGACACTTTTGGTGGTGGACATCATAAGCTATATGATTGGTCTTCATAGCCCCATATGAAGCCATCTGCACCGTTTTGTTCTGACACCTGTCAAAATGCCAACATTAACTTGTTTATTTTATGGTATCGAGGCAAATGTTTTATCCTATCACAACCCATGTGTGTCAGCTTCAAAGAATGATGCCTAATAAATCCCAGACCATGACAGGTGCCAATGTTACAAGTTTTTATGTTTTGACTGATCAATGTATTTGCAATATATTATGCTATCTTGAAAGCTTGAGTGTAAAAAGCTCATGGCTGACTTTGCTTACAGAGATACAGAGTAACTTGAGTTTTACAGTCTATTGTTAAATTAAGCTAAAAAACATCAACTCTGAACTGATTCTGTCTAAAGGTCTTAATGAAACGTTTGACATAAAAGTATAAAGACTGTGAAGAAATTGAAATTGTGACTCAAAATAATAATTAGATAGGTTAGCAAATTGTTAACTGTAATTTAAATGGCAAATTTATTCGTTTATAATTGTGGTAAAGGCATAATCTGTATGTTGTATGAAACCCAACTTTGCACTGTTAGCTTGATTAATCTATTACAAAATATGTTTATGTAAATACTGGTGTTATAAGTATAATACATTGGGAAAAAAACAGAGGTGTACAGACTTATAAAAAAAATGATGGTGAGTGTATATTTGCAAATTCTGTGAGTAGGGACACAGAGAAACAAAAAATGATTACTGTATCTTTAAATGTCTTTGTGATAGCCACTGTGAAGCATAAAAACAGAAATGTATAAGAAACTTAATGTTTTGTATGTAATTTGTATGGTTAAATAGAATCTGTGGAAGATCCTCACTATCTTAACTAGCACTTTCATCTTTTATCATTTTATATCATTCATTATGTTAAAATGCTGATCTGCGCATTCCTGGTTCCCAGGTGGATGCACCACTCCGAATCAGTCCCATAATCTTCATCAGGGCCACCGCTAGGATCACCTGGGGCGGGCCCCCCACATAATGCCAGAACATTGTGCCAGGGGGTGGGGGGGATGGCCGGGCCCGGGATTGTCCCCTCCTGATGGCGGACCTGATCTACATCATATGCAGGAACAACACAACATAAGGGGAAATTGAAACTTAATTAAATGTATTTATGTTTTCCCTATATTTAAGTCATGGTCGCCAGTAAAGTAAAAAAAAGGGGGTAATGATACAGTTTACATAAACCACAGAACAGGGAAAATTCCTTAATGAGTCAAGGGTTTTTTATTTAGAAGAGTCCATGTCAGAAATAAATTCTAAATGATCAAGCTATTTGTTTACAATATCTTATGATGTTTCTCTTGCACTTATCACATTTAACATGTCTATCAGGAGAATTTTATTCCTTTGCATATAACTAAATTCTACAAAAATGATAAAATAAAAGAACACAAATAACATGCACAAAAAACCACAAGACACAAAAAAGGGTAAAAGAGTAAATCACAGAAAACCATACTCACAACCAACTAACAATTCTTCTACCTACTTCTAGTCATTTATAAATAAAGTAATGGCAACTATGAAACCGTTTGTACTTGTACTATAACTGGCAGATAACTGTATGCTGTCAATGTATGTAACTAAATGTGCTTTCTACTTTTTTTGCATCAGATATAGAGATATAGGGATATAGGGGTATATTCACTAAGCGGCGAGATTGCAGTGAGATTGGAAAGTGGGGATGTTGCACATAGCAACCAATCAGATTCAAGCTCTCAGTTTCATTTTACACACTGGAGAATGTGAACTCAAATCTGATTGGTTTCTATGGGCAACATCCCCACTTTTCAATCTCACTGCAATCTCGCCACTTAGTAAATATACCCCATAGACTTCTAACGATACAATATACAAGGTTACTTAAAAATAAAAAAATAACGTATTAAAAATATTGTAAAAAAAATTGTAGATAAAATGCACACATTCTCTGATGAACATACTTTATTACTTTTTATAAAAAAATATAATATGAGATCAATAAAAAAAAAACACCAAGGGGTATATTTCCTAAGCGGTGAGATTACAGTGCGATTCAAAAGTGGGGATGTTGCCTATAGCAATTAATCAGATTTAAGCTCCCAGTTTCATTTTACACACTGGAGAATGTGAACTCAAATCTGATTGGTTGCTATGGACAACATCCCCACTTTTCAATCTCACTGCAATCTCGTCGCTTAGTAAATATACCCCCAAAAGTTCTAAACATGTCTTACTCAGTACACAGGCGGGATACATAGTAAATTCTTGGATGTTTTAAAGGTATCACTTCAGCATGTACAGTGAATATTCCTCCGATGATGATATCTCCTTCTTTATAATATTTATACTCGTACATATAATCATTCATTGTAAAATGACATCCTGGAGCTGGGTTCAGTGAAGCATATTTGCAAATGAAAATACACAGGATCAAGAACCAACACAGTTTTAGTAAAAAGGGAGTTAGAAAGGTGGTGAATTTCAGACACATTGGAGAGAGTTGCTTCTCTCCCTGCAGACTCGGCAATGACAGCAGCATGTGTTCAGCTTTCTGTTAGAGAGGAGTCTCAGATGGGGTTTTTATGTGTTATTGGAATTATTTGTGCACTTAGAAAAAAAGCTAAATGATATTCTTACACATAGAAAAAAGCAGCAAAATAGAACACCCAAGAGAATCCACAAAATTAAGTCTATCTGAATCTGAAAATAAACTCTAATTTCAAGTCAAATTTAATACGTTAAAGCATATTTTTTTAAACCTTTATTTAAACCACAGGTTAACACAGGTTACAAAAACTTACATTGCCAAGTATGCACAGAAAAGGAGCCAGGGAAGGTGCAGTGGGACCCATTAGGAGATAATAATCGGAGAGTCACCAGCCAGAACTCTGGTCATTTACCACTCATTTGTTTGGAAGCAATAATGACGCTGCTGCTTGATGCGAAGAGCAAGCATATCCATATAGGCCTCCCAAATGTCAAAGAAGTGTTCAATTTTATGTGTGAGGTCCAGCATGGTGGTAATTATACCCGAGTAGTAGTGTGAAGCCTGAAACTATGGAAATGGGTCAATAGCTCGGAAATCTATTTTGTAATTCCAGGAAAGTGCATATTCTTCTCTCCTGGAATTGAAAGATTTGATGTAAAGGCCTGAGACTTCCGCTGACCACCTTTTGAAGGCTGGTCAACCGGCCTGCACTGGAACCCGGGGTTTATCTAGGAATGTGAGGTGCCCTGTATGACTGCCCGACAAACCCCAGTAATGTCGTATTAGGTGCCAAAGTTTGCAAACCACATACAATAGCGGATGAAAGTGAAGGTCAGGGGTCAGAGAGTCGTCAGTGGTGTGTAGGTAGCTGATTAGGTTACCTTCGGGAATTAACTCAGTCTCCAGAGTCGTGTCAGTGTAATAAGAGGTGTCATGAAGCCAGTCATGTAAGTGTCTCATAATAGGGGCTTTGCTGTAATGGCCCACATCGGGTATGTTCAGTCCCCCATTAGAACTAAACCAAAGATGTTTAGTTTGCGCAATAGAGGCACCAATATTTCCCTGGGATTTGCTATGTACAGGAGGACGTTGTTGGCAAAGGCATAAAGTTTTGTTTCCTGCCACTTTAATCCCCTTATAGGCCTGCCACTTCTATAGGTTATGGAGAAGGGGGTCTAGGAAGAGATTAAACAGCAGGGGTGACAGGTGACAGCCCTGCCGTGTTCCTATACCCATGCAAGTCACTTCACTGCCGATTGATCAAGAGTAGAGTACGCTGGGAGAAATGCAGAGCAGAGTCCCCTGGCCATAAGCGTTCGAAAAAGGTGAGGCAAAAGCAAAGTGTCGAACTCTTTGTTCATATTCAGGCTAAGCAAGGCATTTTTGCTCTTCGGGTGCCTTTCGACGAGTGCCGGTGCTTAGTAACACCCAACTGATGGTGCGTCAACATACCAGACAATAGGGTCTGGAGAAAGGCCGCCATTATAGATGCTACGAGTTTAAAATCACAATTTAGCAATGTTATGAGGTGATAGAAAGACATTTATAAGGGGTTTCAGTCTGGATTTGGAAGCAGCAGCAGCAGCCGTCAGTTCCTCATAGGTAATGTCTCTATTAAGAAGGGACAGCTGGTCCTCGAGAGTTTCTGCCTTTGTCAGCCTTTGATAGAGTGTGTGCATGCATGGCCCTGTCTATTGGGAGTGCGGAATAAATGCCACAATAGTATTGCTCAAATTGCTTCACAATAGACTCAGTAGAGTTGGGTGACCTGAGGGAAGAGATCAAGTTTCTAGGATGCCTAGATTTGACTAGTGAGGCTAATAAATGACCCGCCTTATTACCCCATCTATAGAATTAGTGTTTTATGAAGTCCGGTTGGCCTGGGTAAACAGAAAATCTTCGAGGAGTTTGCGGGCCATAAGGTACTCATCATGCAAATCCTCAGACGGGTTGTCTCTAAAAGCTCAAAAAGAGGAACTGACTGCCGTCTGTAGATTACCCTTCTTCTGCTCAGCCTCTCATTGCTTGCGGGCCACATAGGTAATTATATGTCCTCACATCACTGCTTTGTAGGCTGACCTACAAAGCAACAAAGCATCCTAGTGTTCTTTATTTGCGTCAACATAATCTAGCCAGCAACCCTTCAGATATTCTTTTAAATCAGACGAGTTAGTGTACGTTGGGAAGTGCCATTCATGATGGCTCACTATGGGGTTCACTAAAGCTTATACTTTTATTATAGAAAGAAAGGAGATTCTTTAGAGGCACTCAGGAATGTGACTCCACATAAATTATATATGGTAATAAAATATAACTTTTATTAAAGTCATCCCTAAAATAGCGAAATAATTAAAAAATGATAGATAAAGTTAGAAAAGTTAAAATAAAATGGGCTGTCACCGCTTTTTATGCTATATAGTTAGGTGCTACACCAAGTGCTCAAGAGAGTCTGCAGACGTCTCTGCCTCTTGCTGACTTGCACTGCAGGAGAGCCGTGTCTAAAATACACGGTCTCCTGTGTGTCGGGCGCAAGCCGCTCCGGCTCTCTGTATACTGCCCGATCCCCTGTGAAGTATAGTATGATAATGGGGGGAGTGTGTAACAAAGTCCAAGCACTGTATTCATACACCAAACGTTTCGTTAATGCTTCTCTCAAGCCATGTATGCGCAACACAGCCTGCAGAGTAAGAAGATGACAAAACGTTGACTCTCCCAGTCCATCTCCTGAACCTTATATTGTCAACCAAGGGGATCTCAATGACCTTGCTTGGGAGGCAGGCAGAAAGGCAGGCAGTACTTTGGGGTTTCAGAGTGAAAGACTAGTTTCTTCATCAGAAAGACACTAAAGTAATTTCTTTCAGGCAGAAGCATAGAGTTTTTAGAAACTTCTTTGGCCTTTTGCCATGCTATCATGTCTGGTGATGATTACAGAGGATTAATGTTTATCTATCAATCCTTTTAAAGTAAGCTTGAAAGTTGTGCTACTGCACTAATATTAACATGCTAGCCTTGGTACCACTGGCTCATGCTTTCACCATAAAGAAAACACATGTGAGCTTTTGTCTTGCTAAAACAAATATTATAAGACGAGCACTGAGATGGCATATCTGTGGTTATTGAAAGTCATTTTGCTTTTGTTGGGACTGATACTTGGTTGCATAGAACACTGTTGATTGCTGTGTAAGTGGGACAGAAGAGTCCCATTATGTTTGGAAGCACTGGCCCAACCATACTTCTTCACCACCGGGATGTAAAATGGTGTCAGTGCTCCTGAGAAAGTGTATTTCCCCCCATTCCATATAACACTGGGAATGCATTTGCCTACATGAGAAAGAAATGCCAATGGGTGGGTGAGGCAAATCTCAAAGAAGAGATCATATGACCTCAAATAAAAGAACTGATGCATCATGGGAATTTTGATGGCCTACTGAATCATGATAAAGGCTTAAAATTACAAAGAGCTGGTGTACAAATTTAAGAGAATTTAATTTGTCCAAGAGCCTCAACTCCCACCTTGACGCCTTTCCATCCAATCTTGGGGCAGTCAGTGATGAGCACGGGGAGCAGTTTGGTTGGTTTATTTTAGTTAACCCTTTCCATCCAATCTAACTCTGTCAAGTTCTCTCATAGTGTTTTCTGAGGATCAGGACTTGTATT
>JABWIB010002815.1:37708-55829 GCA_016617825.1 Platyplectrum ornatum | reverse complement strand
TGGACTTCAACTAACCTCAGCCCTGACCGTTACGATGATGAGCGGGACTAGGCTTTTTCCATTCAAAGGGGGTTCATTCCCCATGCTGCCAGGATTTGGTTTCACCCGGGGGAGACGCCTCCCCCCTCCCCCCACCACCAAATTTTTNACTCATATTTAGCTAAAAATCAGTCATTATATGTCAAAGATANATAAATAAATTATATCAGCACTATAAAAAAAAGAAACAAAGATAATTCACAATAAAATAATCCACAATAATCGAAATACATATATGCACATTGCCAGACCTACTTTTTATTAATTCTCTTTTGCCTGCTCCTCGCATTTGCGGCTGANGGCGGCTCTGGCATCGGNCGGCATTTGACAGACANTGATCAGAGGGAATCTGTGATGCAAGGTGTCTTAGTCTCTCCCTCCTGTAACGCTCTAATAAGGAATGATCTAATAAGGGGATTTCATTGCAGATCTGAGCCATGAGCTGCCACCCTCCGCNTGACATCTGCATNTACAGCGCCCCNGGCAGCAGCCCGCTCAGCCCATTGGTTAATCAGGCCCTGGTTACAACAGGTTAATGAGCAGAAAACAAGCATTATGAGGGGAACTGGGGGCCCTAGGTTGAAGCACCAGGGTCTGNGAACTTGTCTCATGAATATCTGCTCATCCCAAATAGAGATGTGCTAGGAGCTTTGACACCTGCATGCAGGGCTCACTTGCACAGTACGCTCGAATGGTATAAAATAAGTGGTCTTATGTACGGGAGTCCGAATCCATTCCAATGCCAAAATCATTCGTTCCCTTCATATTTATAAACAGTTCATGAATAGTTTGTTAAATGTACACTGCGTGTCATCTCCTGTATCCGGGTGTGAGGCGAGTCAGTAAGGTATATGTATATCTATGTGTGAGTGACAGAAGCACAATAATGTGTCCCCAGTGTCATAGCAACTACTATACAGTATTCTGAGCTTTTTATAGCACTCACTTAAGTGACATCTGACAAATGTACTGTGATCTAACAGAAGACGTTTTCAAAACACGAGGATCAATCTCAGACCCACACCTTAAATGAAATAAGGCATTATTACTGTTTCAAGCTCTCATTTGTGTGCCTTTGTATTCCAGTGGCGCACCCAGGTAAGGGGTTTCCAGTAGTAAAGAAACCCCTCAGGGCAGAAATAAATCCCAGCAGACTGTAGAACACAGCTCCTCCTATGTTACTAAAGTCTCAATGGCATTCCAGAAACTCCTCTCCCTGATACTGCGCAGGTACCGAAAAAAGCAAAGCTAAGATGCAACACAGCTCATTCCCCTTGTAAAGCAGAGAGGGGCCAGGTATGAAAACATAAGTAGAGGTGACCGCTTGTCATGTGCTATGTCCAGATTTCTAATATACGGCATTTAAGAAATGGAAATCACTTTTTTCCACTTTGCCAGAAGGGACACAGTGCGGCGGCAGCAGTGGGGGCCAGAAAGTCTTGGCACAAGTTGTTTACGTATTTCACTGAATAGTCATAGTTTTTCCGAAGGTTTGTATGTCATTGTCAATGATCGGTTTCTGTTCATTGTCAGTGAATGGCCACTGGAATATTGGCGCACAGATTTTAATTAACAAACAAGTTGTATTTTAGGGTAGGACATCTGACCTGCACTACTTCTGTCGCCATCTAATAGTCACCAATTCCAATCAGGTCTAATTAGGTCCATTATTAATAAACCTTGTCCCCTTTTTTCTAAACCCAATTAAAGTCTCGTGTGTCATTATTTCAGTGTCCAGCTACTGTCTCGGGAGGTTATTCTGGATGGAGTAGTGATCAGTCTGCTCCTATTTGGCAGTTTAATGTTTTACCAGTGTCTGCTCCGGTTTCCTCCGAGTGCTCCGGTTTCCTCCGAGTGCTCCGGTTTCCTCTCATGACAAAAATCTGCTGGTAGGTTAATTAGCAGCTGACTAAATGGTCACAAAAATCATATGTGGTCCATTATATAATATATCTAGCACTTGCCCCTATGTATCTATTCCAATTTCCTTTAGAATCCTATTGTCGGCAGGACCCCACTTCCCCACCCATTCAGTCTGTATTGTCCATTGCACAGCGCTGCGGATACTCTGAGGTGCCTAATAAATAAACATTAATAATAGTAATAATAATAGTCATCATTATAATAATGTCCCAAAGATGGTGTTACCTTACACATTCTGAAAGCCTAAAGGGTTCCACCGGCCAGATACTATGCTATACCCCGCATTGTGTCTCATTGTCAGAGTCCCTCCTGTGGGGTCAGTCACTGTACTTTCCATCACTCTACACGTTAGACCTGTGTGATCTCCTTGATGGAATTTTGTAACGTGCTGATATAGGAGCTTAAAGCCTCTATAAATGGTGTGTGAGAAAATGAAACCACCACGAAGAGGATAAAAGATGCTGCCGGGCGTTGTAAGGCCATAAAGGACATTTTGAAGATGTTTTAAGGCATTTTATAATAGGTAACAACACTATTTGGGCCATTCCCCTCTTATCATCAATGAAGTTACAGAGGCTATGATTGCAGTGCACCTTTCCAGCATCTACTAATTAGGCCACATAATCACTATCTGGGCTGCCGCGGCTGTAACATTAAGGAAGCTATGAAGTGCAGGTAGCATTTAGCTGTGCAGTTAATAGTCACTTAAAATGCTGTCTCATACTGTACCTATTACATAACTCTATCAGATTCCTCTTTATCAATCTCACAATGGTCTGTATTGAGGAATAACAACGTCAGATTCCCCATCACAATGCTGTCCAGTAAATGTTGGTATTTGTCTTATACAAAAAGAATAGGAACAGTTCAATTCACATAAATCATGGATAGGTCACAAAGAAGCAGCTATAAAACACTTTCCTGCAAAGCCCACTATATTTACTGCTTCTCTGTCCCTGAACAAAAGAACCAGTATCAGCGTCTGGACAGGAGAACAGAAGGTGCCCTAAAGTGGCAGAAACCAAGGCCTTCAAAACATCATTTATCTGGCTTTCGGAGAATGTGGAGAATGTAATGTTAAATATAACCTATGACAGGGTGGCCAGTAAGTTATGGAACAGTCAAACACACTGGCAGAAAAATTGTGAAATAGTATTAAAACCAGGGATGACGACTTTTGCTATCTTCCTCCCAGTAGAAACTAAAAGCCTGCAACATGGGGGAGTGAATGACAACAATCACACATTTACTATGGATGTCCCACCCATTCTTTGAAACGATCTGGGCTGAAGGCAGTGATTTTGTAATTCACCACCTCAGCCCAGGTCCCGGGAAATTTCCAGACCCTCCCGGGATACCAGAATTGGCGGAAATTCAGGCACAGAACGGATATCACAAAAAGGGTGTAAAGCATGCAGTATCCAGATCGAACCAGTGCATGTATCATACCTCTACAAGATATACCTCTACAAACCTTTGGGGTTTAAGTCCAGATCCGTGCTCAGTGCATAATTTGTATACACGGAGGTCTGACCATCTGCATGGGAGAGAAACGTTGGCTACCTTGTCTCACACCTATCCTGTGTGGACTTTGTAGATGATACACATCCAAAAACCCTACCTTAGCGTAAAGTTACTAAGCAGGGAAATTTCAGGGATATTAAAAAGTGGTGGGTGTTGGCCATAGTAGCCAATCAGATTGGAGTTCACATTCTCCAGTATGTAAAATTAAACTGAGAGCTTGACTGTGATTGGTTGCTATGGGCAACTTCCCCACTTTTCAATCTCCCTCCAATATCCCTGTTTAGTAAATTTAGGCCCTTGAGTGTTCCGTGCAGATTTGCCCACTGAGGGTCTTCTGTATGCCTGTTCCCTGCCCACCATATGGGGTTCAGCTGTTTTGGATTTTTAAGATCACCCCTGCAAATGGATCACCTAGCAGACAGAAATATGTTCCATCGGCAAGTAGACCCACTTAAAAATATCTGCTATCATTGAATTCAAATTAGGCAAGCTGCGAGAATCTGCATCCGCTCCTTAGTTATCAACAAACCCCCAATCCAAAAAAGTTTATTAGTTTGAATTTCAACATTGTTTAACTTGGGGAGGGGGGCAACCTGTGGTCAAACCTGTTACACGCTCTCATTTGCTTAATGTGTTTTCAAATTGAAGAACATCTGACAAATATCTCATTTAAAACTGGTTTGTCGTAAACCCTCTTATCTAGGATGCTAAAAGGGGTGTAAGACGTGGATCATAACACATAATCATCCACTTCTGAAAAGTGGCCTGACCTGGCTGGTTTTAAGCTATAATCTCTTAAAAGGAGCCTCATAGAAGCTGCACATATTGCACTCTATGTAGTTGTGCCCATGGGTGTGCTTTCAGTATATGTGTGCTCTCCCATTGTGGGGTACAGTTCAATAGACCGGAAATACAATCTAAATACAATCGCTTATGGGCCTATTTACTAAACTGCGGGAATGGCAGAGTGGAGATGTTGCCCATAGCAACCAATCAAATTCTAGCTCTCAGTTTCATTTTACATAGCAGGACAATGAAAGCTCAAATCTGACTGGTTGCTAGGGGCAACATCTACTCTTTTCCATTACTGCAGTTTAGTAAATATAGGTCCTGGATGATCTGGTCCAGTAATCGTTCGCATAATAGAGAATTTAAACTGGAGTCCATTATAACAATGATTAAACATTCCCTGTACAGTACTTTGTAGTCTGCTAACCACATTTAAGAGTAAGGAAAGCAAACAAAATATATAGCCTTTAGAGGTTACCCTGATAAATAGGTTATTTGTTTTCATTTATACGATTTTATGAAATAGTAACAATATAAGTTACTAATTATAAAAAAAAATATAATTTTAAAAACAATATTCAATTTCATATGTATAGCATATGGTTTAAGTGAGAAGCCTCTATTCATAAAAAGTAAGCAGATGTGGCTAATTGCACATATTTTGGCAGACTTTAACCTGCCCCAAGCTTATCCAGATGAACATTGATTTACTTTTACCGTTTAATTATAACCTAATGTTATAAACTATTCCAAAACAACGTCAGCAACAGATGGGACCCACGCGATGGTACACCCTGGTGCGCGGCGGTACACCTATGGTCCTGTCACGGTAAGCTAGTCCCGCTGGACTTGTTTTCAGTAAAGTCCTCGTTCCCTTCATCACTAACAGTTACTAATTATAGTCATGTATTTAGATAAGCAGCCGGTCCCCAACAGTTAACAAATGTAATGATATAAAATGTGTCTGTGACATCGCTGCCAAAGCCTTTATGATTGTCACAGACAGTGTTACTCCCACAGTGACCGAGAAGGTTTACACATGATATCATGGATTCTTTTTCATATTTTGCATCCTCTTGCCTGTTACAATCACCCTTTATCTCCCAACCTCTGTCCTTATAGAGAACACACAAAAAGAGCAATGGCTACCAAATTCCCCGTGTGGCACATGTCTAGGGGTGCCACTTACTGGAGTGTAGCCAGGCTTCTAGGGGAATCACTATACCAGGATCAACTCTGTCACAGAGGATCCTTGGAAGAGCTCAGTACCAGTAATTTTTGTTCTTAGGTCCATCATAGAGCCTCCAGGATTTGTCTCCCCGACATAGCCTGACCTTGGCATAGGCCGACTATTGCCCTGCGACTCAGAAGACCTCACGCTGCCAACTCCACAGTAGATCCGGCTGTCATTGCTCTGCTATGTCTTTGGGGACCCCCAACGGCAATCCAACACTGCTGCAGGCAATTAGGAGCTCCTGATTGGCCGTGGTGGGGGGTTGGAGGTGGGAGGGCGGATTACCAGTGATGAGGGCCCAACCGGTGATGAGGGCTTGTCAGATACAGTATTTACTGCATTTTTATGGCATGTTTAAATCCGGTGTACTACACATAACGCCATAGTTTGTCTTAAGAACACATTAACAGAGCTTGAAATGAGCTGGCATGCAATGGTATGGTATACCGCCATATACTTTTTTGCTTCTAAACACGCCTCCTTTTATAAGCCATGTGATTTCAGGAGAAATGTTCTTCCTATGCTCCAACTATGACCTCTGATTCAACGTCCACACAGAAGAGCAGTGGGACATGGGAGTTCACTTTCCCCTCTCGTGCGGACCTCAGAGTTCTGAATCCAGCCCATAAGCAGTAAGGCATGCAGCACAAATTCGACATTATCTGTAGCACGTAGAAGTTCATTTAACTGTGTCATTTCCAGGCTATGAGACTAGCAATGTGTGATGGTTAGTCTGACACAGGTTAATCCTGGTATTCTGTCTATTCAGTTCTCTACTAGGATTTCAGTTACTGTGCTGGTGACTGTGACTTTGATTTGTACTCCTGCCTGCCCCAACCTCTGGCCTGTCCCTGACCTTACATTCAGGTTACTGACTATAATTATCTGCCTGTCACTATCTGTTACTGTCCACGGCTGTCTAGTGAGGCTAAAACAAGGGCCCCGGAACTATGTCACAGCAAATCCCTTCAATTCTCTATGGGGCTTGCAGGTCAAATTAAAGTACCCAAAAAGTGGACACGACAGTAGCAGAGACACCAAGGTTCAGACACTATCCCACCAAAGTAGCTGATTATTTTTCCAAGAAATATTGATTGAATAAAGGGTAGTTTTAGATTAGAAATGTAATGCAATGTTCAGACTGTGTTTATATTGTGCTGTAGTCTGTGGATTTTCACATGTAACTCCGTCCTTTCATCAAAAGTGGAAGCTATCGATTCTGTAAAAATGCTGGTTATGTGGAGGAAACGGAATGTGAAAAATGATCTTCACAATTCGGTCATTGACCTTATTCGGTCAATATTAGCATTGCAATACATTGAAGGTCAATTCACAAATCATCTATAGCATCTATGGGGTTATGTCCATGTTATATATGTTCAGGATGTAAAATGAAAGGCTTAGCAAACATTTATAAAGTGTTTGTGATAATTCCAACACTACCTGCTGTGCTTACGAGCGCTCATGTACTCATTTGCAAGCAGGGAGGCGTCGGGAACACTCCGCTAATGAACAGCTTTGTGCTCGCTTTTCACAAGTGTTGCTTGAGTTAAGTTCTTACAAGACAACCAATGCATTGGTTAGTTAAACGCAGATACAAAACTATTTTTGAAACAATCACTATAAAGCAAATTATACTATGCATGTTAATTTGTTGGCCATTGTTAATATTAAAACTGTTTCTATTACTGTGTAAATAATACGCCGTTCACACTGCGCCAAAAACCTGGCTTATTGCCAGATTAAGGCACAGTGTAAACAATTCATCTGAATTATCCAAGGTATATTGACCTGGAAGTTTGACCCAGGAATAAAGCAGGGTTATTCCTGTGTTCAACCCAAGTTGCCGGCAGTGTGAATGGGCTGATTGGGTTTTTCTTTTCTTCTTTAGGACAGTGAAGGAAGACCCTGGGTCAAAAAAGTTATGGCTCATATGGCAATGTAAATGGCAATAAAAGCTCTTTGCAACCTGAATTATCACAGCCTCTATGTAATTTCAGACGCTATAATCAGTTCAGGCCCCTTGGTCAGTCCACTTCTGAGCCCTTATTCACTACTTCTGGGCCCTTATTCACTAAACTGCAGGACTGAAAAACTGGAGATGTTGGCCATAAAAACCAGATCAGATTTAAGCTCACAGTTTACATGTTGTAGAATGTCCGTTTGAATGTGATAGGTTGCTATGTGCAACATCTCCATTTTTTCGTTACTGTACTTTAGTGAATTAGGGCCCTGGTCTTCATGAGATCTTCCTGATCACCTGTCAATGGTCCATTGGTGTGGGCATGAGTGCGAAGGGTATGAGTGGTCAATTACAGGTAGTCGTGGTCAGATGAGATGCACCGTTCCACAAAAGTGCAGCCCTTCATATCAGAGGGTTCTCAAGAGTCCAAAAAAAAAAGTAATAGAAGTCGTTTGCTTTTTCTGCCCTTGTGCCAGATGTTATGTGTCAAATGTCCAAGCATACAGAACTGAGTTATGCTGATGGTCATTTCTCCCCACTCACCTAAAGTATGCAAGGTAACAGGGTATGGAGGAGGGGGGTAAGATTAAACCCTTTTTACTCTGTTCTGCACCTCAGAGGACATGCAGAGACCCGCTCCCATATCATGTATTATAACCTTACAACCATCCGCTACCTGCTAACCCATGTCACAAATAGATATTATGTTTTAGAATGCTACGTTGTTTAATGAGATTTCCCATTACCAGTTCACACATTCCTTGCAGGGGTACATTCTGCATTCACTACAATAGTGGTAACGACACTGAGACTTTTGACCCTGTATTTTGGAAAAGACTTTGGGTGCCAGAAGATTTTTAAAATAAATCTTTATCAGCAGAGCCAAGAAACATTCTCTGCAGCTGTATATAAAAACAGTGACATATCTATAAATATGAGATAAGGAATGATGTCCATATATGGCCCTCACACATGTTTGGGTGGAATTCTGAGTATCTTGGGGTTTATGTTAAGTGCAGTGCAAAGATATATAGACTAAAGACAGTGTTTAATGCAAAACTTATTCAATTATTTTTTTTTTCAAATTTTTTTAATATATATTTTTAATTGAATAAAATTTGCTGCAAATATATAATACAATTTTTTTTTCAGGCGACTGTGCAGTGTTAATGAGCATTGTGCAAGTTACAGTTAAGTTATAAGTGAAGGTCATTTTCCATGAAAATTTACATTTCTGTTAAATACAAAAATATATATATAATTTATCAGTCTACAATCTCCTTTCATGCAAGCTTGTGAGCAGGACCCCTCTTCCCCACCCATTCTGTCTGTCTGCAGTCCTCATTGTATGAGCACTTTATATAATTATAGCAAGGGACTGACAGATTGATTAATCCATAAATGCAACATAATCAGCGATGTCACAGCAGCTCAAGCGGCTGCAGCCTCAGCTTAGTGAACCGCATTTAAGGACGCAGGTTTCAGCTTCCGGTAATGGAATGAGGAAGAAATATTTTTATTGTAATACAGCTGCAGTAAATGTCAGGTTAAATCTAAATAGTTCGTTCTATATTCACTTATCTTATCCAAAAAAATATGTTTTTTGGGGGGGATTTAGGGGTCTCAGGTAAACAGAACCAAGGACGCCACTTGCATTAGTAAATTAATGCCCGTTGTTTTCTTTGCCTGGGTTAGGAGAACATAGGGGTGTTGGCGCTAGTCATATAAAGAAATGCAGAGATGCGACATCATGAAGATTCATTGTGAGAGGTATTCAGCATGAAAATGACAGTTCTGTGCGTTCCTTCAGGCACACTGGTTTGAAGCCAGAAACTGCTTGGTGTCATTTTCAAGCTGAGAGCAACAAACTAATAATTTACCCAGCAGCAATTAGAAGCTCCTGTCTGTAGCTAAATGTGTTTGTTGTTATTTTAAAAGGATGTGGCTGGAGTACAGCAGCATATGTCTACCTGTCTACGATATTCCTGGCTCATACTGTACACCCTCTATGAAGTCAAATCACTTCTCATACTAGTCCTTCCAAACTGCTACAGCATACAGGTTATACAAATACCCATCACTCTCCTGATGAATCTTTATCAATCATTCCTAAAAACACTTAAAAAGTAAAATGTGGATACATAGGCTTTTCTGCAGTGCTTTACCTCAGGAATATTCATTTTAAGTGTCCAACAATTGTTGCCCATCATACTTGGATCCCACTTGATACCACTTTTCCATTATGGAAATGTCCTGGTGGAACCAGGGCGCCGTCACTATCGCCTAAACTATTACCATAAAGTAACTAGGTAGTCATGGACAATTACAGTTTGCACAAACTACTTACCTGTTTATTCTGATCATTGGTTATTCTGATGTTCCACTCAGTGATGACAATAATAAGACTTCTGAACACAGCGGGTGGTTAGGTTTAGGCTATGGGGAGGGAACAGATTGGTGAAGGTTAGGGTTAGACTGCAGGGAGGTAATGGAACATTGAAGGGGAAGGTTAGGGCTAGACATATGGGAGGGTTAGGGTTACAGTGATGGAAGGGAAATGTTAGGGCTAGACATACAGGAGGGTTAGACTTTAGGAAGGGTAGGGTTACAGTGATGGAAGGGGAAGGTTAGGGCTAGACATCAGGAAGGGTAGGGTTACAGTGATGGATGGGGAAGGTTAGGCTAGACTTCAGGAAGGGTAGGGTTACAGTGATGGAAGGGGAAGGTTAGGACTAGACTTCAGGAAGGGTAGGGTTACAGTGATGGAAGGGGAAGGTTAGGACTAGACTTCAGGAAGGGTAGGGTTACAGTGATGGAAGGTGAAGGTTAGGTTAGAAGGGGAAGGGTAGGCTAGAGTTCAGGAAGGGTTAGAGTTACAGTGATGGAAGGGTAAGGTTAGGGCTAGATGGAAGGGGAAGGGTAGGCTAGAGTACAGGAAGAGTTAGGGTTACAGTGATGGAAGGGTAAGGTTAGGGCAAGATTTAAGGAAGGGTGGGGTTACAGTGATGGAAGGGGAAGGTTAGGGCTAGACTTCAGGAAGGGTTAGGGTTACAGTGATGGAAGGGGAAGGTTAGGCTAGACTTCAGGAAGAGTAGGGTTACAGTGATGGAAGGGGAAGGTTAGGGCTAGAATCTACTAAGGGGTAAGGTGACAGTGATGGAAGGCGAAGGTTAAGTCTAGATTTCAGGAAGGGTTAGAGTTACAATGATGGAAGGGGAAGGTTAGGCTAGACTTCAGGAAGGGTAGGGTTACAGTGATGGAAGGGGAAGGTTAGGCTAGACTTCAGTAAGGGTAGGTTTACAGTGATGGAAGGGGAAGATTAGGCTAGACTTCAGGAAGGGTTAGGGTTACAGTGATGGAAGGGGAAAGTTAGGGCTAGACTTCAGAAAGGATTAGGGTTACAGCGGTGGAAGGGGAAGGTTATGGCTAGACTTCGGGAAAGGTATGGGATACGGTCAAGTTTAGTATGTGCTGTAAACATACTAGTTACATTTGGTACGCACATGTGCAGATGTTACTATGACTCAATTTATGAAGGAAACCTGTATAAATGGCTTACAGAATGTAAATCTGGATCTGGTCCTATGTGTGTAAGTAATATTTATGCTCTATATATAACATGTAGTAAAGTAGTGCACTGGGCCTTTTCCCTCATTTCTGTCAAAAACAATAAGATTTCACACACCACTTTTGGATAGATGCTCTTATGTTATGAACATTACTATTCCCATTATTGATTGTAGTAGAGTGGCACAGGCATCATCAGTCAATATAAGTGGTGTCTTCCAAAGACCACCCCCTGCCTAGTACTATGCTCTTTCTCTACTCCTTTGTGCCTGTGGTGAGTTATGATCAAAACGCAGAATGTAAATTATGTTATGTCTTGAAAAACATTGTGTTGGGTGATTTAAGGAAATCAGTAAAAATGGCCTTTTTGTTTTGGTAAAGACTGTGGCCTACAAGAGTTATGTTCCCTCTCATCATGCCTATACTTCAGAGCAGTTGAGAAGATAAGAGACATTAAGAGAGAAAATATGATTTATGGAAATCTTTATCTTCTGGTATTTGGTGTTTTTCAGCTTTACATTATTTACATTTACTCCCACGGGTGAGTTCTTTAGAAAGGTCTGTCTGATTTGTACTAAATAGAAGAAGCAGAACCTCCTACTGAAATGTGAAATATCAGAGAAGGATGTAGTCTAAATATATGTGATGACTGAGAGTCAAACCACAGACTTTATATATATATATATATATATATATATATATATATATATATCAGGGAGACTCCCTGAAATGTGGGTGATCTTCCTGACTCCCTGAAGTATTGGGCAATATCCCTGATGCTGATCCTCATTGTGTTATGAGGATAGAAACAGTTTTCATGGACGAGATAGACACACCCATGGGTGGAGCTATCCACAGGACACACCCCTTTTCTGTCCCAGGTTACACCCCTTTTGTGCAGCACCTTGATAGTGCTATTACAATCTCCCTGATATTCATTTGTAAAAGTTGGCACCCCTGATATAGTGCTCAAATCAATCCAGAGTGAGACAGGAAAAAGCCGGTCGTGCACGTATTCCTGTCTAGTACGGTACTGGTAATTTGTGTCTCTTTATACACAATGCTTCGAGCTGCAAAATAGAAAGATGCAGATTTTTAAGGGATAAAAAACAAATTGTGCACAAACTACATTGAATCAGGCCCATTGCACATTGAATGCTATGTATGAATGTAGCGGTATGGAGATATAAANGTGAGGGAACTCCAATACTCCAATACTGCTACCTGGAAATAGGAATTGCATTCCTAAGAATACCTGTCCTCGACAGCCACTGGAATGGTTTATCATGTAGAACAGGGCTCGAAGTGGGGGTGTATACAGGGGTATGCCATACCAGCACTTCTCCCACTGATATAATTGAAATACTACAAATCTCTATTGACTACTATTATATTCATTGTTTCCATACCCCCACTTCTAAATTTCCACTTCGACCACTGATATATAATATTCATAATACGGATAAATGAATAATTTGTTTCATTGCAATCTAACTATATTGTAATCAGATCGGATGATGCTTTTAGATAGCTGTAGACTTGTAGAGATCATAATGAACAGTCAGCAGTGGCAGATTATTAGTAACAATTATAGTGCTGTAAAGGGTAAATCTCCATTATAAAACTATATGGCTCTAAAGTACTTGGACTCTGGCTTCATGTTAGATAAAGGATAAAGTGTCTGCTCTTTTCTTTAGTGTTTCTTTATGAAGCAATGCATTCCTCCTGGTGTAAATCACAGCACAATAGCCCTACATGTTATGGAGGTGAAGGTTTATTTCATTTTCCTGTAAACATCTGGACTGACAAGTGTGTGACCATATGTAATCTGATGGCTGTTATCTGTTATTCATAACTATAAATTAACAGCGATGAAAGCATTGATGTTTCATGCACGGAACGGTTGATGTATTGTTAAAGCCTATATACTAGCAGATGCTACTATCAGTCTGCAATTGTCTGGAATAAATTTATATCCATAGTAATGTGGGCAGCTCATCACAGTATGCCCCAGGACCTGCTTATTGATACAAACATCATATATCACACCCCCTGTGTAGCTGTTGGCAGAGTGATGAGATGCTGATAAATAGGAAAGATAACAAACATGATTTTTATATCTGCATTTTACAACAGATTCTGAATGCTGCTTCATATAATTGTGTTTGGGGGATGATGTAGTTTAAATGCCCAAACGCCATTCATTTCGTTTTGGTTTTATGTACACATATACATTTATTATATGAGATAATAAGATCAGGGCAAGATTGACAATGGGGCTAATGGGACTAATTGCCATTGTCAAAAAGGCCCATAGTGCTGCAATTTATATCAGTGTGATGAAGGAAGGCATGGAGTGGTGAAAAAGGGCACCAGCCACTCCAATGGACCTTTTATCATTCATTGCTCTTAAACATTAACCCCCAACCAGGGCCGGCAACAGAAATCTTGGGGTCCCAGTACACCCAGATTTTTTGGGGCCACCCTCAATAGTGGTAACACTAGTGACGAAGCCCTGTCACAGCTGTCCCCCTTGCCCCCTCCCCCCCTTTTTCTCAGGCCTGCCCCCTACTGTCCAGATTTCAGCAGTATGGTCCTGATTTCTGGGACTGTCCTACTGTTCCTCCCACCCAGTACTTTGTCCCAGTAAGCTGTTTTTGAAAATTTCATTATTTATTTATATAACAGGTGTTTATATAGCGCCATCAGATTANGTAGCGCTTTACAATCTGAACAATCAATAAGACATGACTAGGTGGTAACAGACAGAATGGGTGGGCAAGCTTACATTCTATAGACTTCCTCAAAATCGTCTCAAAAAGGGTCACGGTCAGGGCGGATTGTGGTGGAGCTGGGTGGGTTATGCTGAAATTGGGGGAGGGGGGGTTTGTACCACTTTTGTTTTCGGGAAAGTTGGACGATATTACATAAGTGTGGATATAAGTCA
The DNA here is from genome assembly GCA_016617825.1 of Platyplectrum ornatum. Taxonomy (NCBI): domain Eukaryota; kingdom Metazoa; phylum Chordata; class Amphibia; order Anura; family Limnodynastidae; genus Platyplectrum; species Platyplectrum ornatum. The sequence continues at coordinate 41,843 of JABWIB010002815.1, read as the reverse complement.
CCACTGATATATTCACAGAACACAAAAGTGGACAAAGTCTAAAATTCTAAATAAATCACTAAATATTAATAAAAAATAAAACAAACATTTAATATTTTACAAGAAGGAAAATGGATTATTAGGTGTGAGTGAATTTAAGTATTTTAAAAAATAGTTATATTGTAGTTTCGAAGCACAAAATTAAAAGTGTACTTCCTTATAGACCCACCAGTAATAAACCGCACGTTTCATATACAACATTTGACTTTGTGTTTACAAACCTTTAAAGTACTTCAATCGCCTTAGACAGGTATCAAAGTGCACTTTCAACATGGCTCCCCCCTCATCTGATGGAGAGGTGGAAGGAATGGAAAAACACAGAAGTTAATGACGGCTCGTCCTTGTACGCTCCGGAGAAAGACACATTCTGTAATAATGGGGGAAGTTTTACATGTTGTCGTCGTGTTGCTGCTTTGTCATTAATGCAGCTTGTGTTTTCTTACTTGTGTTAGGCATTCTTTCTGTGGTCTGCCCCAATCTAAAACCTGCATGTGACCACATGTAAATGTCTACTTTTATGGCCCTTTTAATTTCAATGTTTTTAAAACCATATTGCCGCAGGGCGCAAAGTGATGTGAAGCGGAAAAGCTCGGTCAACTTCTAATCATTTAGGGGCACTTTATGTGCCCGTTCTGAGAGGGCTCAGGTTCTGTGGAGTCGTTTGCCTTTAAATTCCAGCGTTTTGATAAAATCTCATCACTTAATTAACCCTTCAGGCTCTGGAAAAACAGCCCATTAAAAAATTAGCTCACACGTTGTAAATAAAGTGCCTTGTTTTACGCGCCTTCCTCTCATTTTGTGCTTATTTGTTTATTTATTCATTAACAGGTTTTTATATAGCGCCACCAGATTAGGTAGCGCCTTACAATTACAACAATCATTAAGACATGACTGGGTGGTAACAGACACAATGTGTGGGGAAGAGGGCCCTGCTCACAGGTTTACACTCTATAGGATGCGTCAAATGTGCTTAAGAAACGTTAAAGCATAAAGAAACAGCAGACTGGATATACATGTGTGTAGACACAGGGGTCTAAATTTACTAAACTGCAGGATTGGAAAAGTGGGGTGTTGCCCACAGCAACCAATCAGATTGAAGCTTTCAGTTTCATTTTACATATTGGAGACTGTGAGCTTGCATCGGATTGGTTGCTTTGGGCAACATCTGCACTTTTCCTAAATTTGGCCACGGTGTTGTAGAGAAATATGACTTTATCAGTGACTCCTGAGCTGCCACACAATACTCAAAACGTGGCTTCTGTATGGACACATACAGTGTATATATATATACTGTATGTAGATAAATGGGCTAGTTCTAGGCTGTGTGAACAGAGAATATCATTATGTCCTGTATCATTAAGTTGCTTTCCTTTTATTTATTTTGCTTGTTTTTGTTTTTGGTGTTTTTTTTCTATTTGCAATGAAAGCCTTGTAAACCTTAATTGCAGACTATTAAAGAAGTAGGGGGGACCTGCAAACAAGTCACAGGCTTTAAGTTTCTGCAGGGCACATGGTGTGAGCAGCAAATGTCCAACTCATGTGTCTCTCCAGGCACAGCTAATAAGTCTTCCGCTGACAGATTTCTTTTTTTAACATTCCTTTTAAAGTTTTTATTTTCATGTATTTAATTTTTTTTTTATATANCGTTAACCTCACTCCGTTCTTTTTTTTTTGTAGCTTATTAAAATCCTTCACACAGTATGTGGTGAAATCCGATTGATTTCCCTATGGGAATAGCAGTGACAGCTTTAAAAGGGTTAACTTTTCAACAATTTTCAAATAATTCCTATGAAATTCTTGGCCAGCAATCACTATGTAGCAAAACAAATCTGGTTCTGCTGCAGATTAGTCAAAATTCAGTTTCAGCTGTCTCACTTTTCAATGCGCTCTTTCCCACATTTGTCCATTGGGAAAGTTTGAAGGGCAGAGCAGACGGCATAAATGTACCTAAAGGTGAAAATCCCTTCTCGTTTCCCCCCNGTGATCTAGTCTGGCGGGGAGGAATCCATTGTTTTATGTTCAGAATGCAGTAATCTACTTATTTTGTCTTTTATTGAATTTCTGTCGCAGCAGTATAGATTGTACTTTGTCGCGTATGTTTACCAGCCATTTCCATACTGGTGGCATTAATTAGCAAACACTCGAGAACTATACTGTTACTTCTGAGTGAGAATTGACGCTTAGACAATTATAACAGAATATCCGGGAGACTCCAGTATTTCGGGCATTTCTCCTGGTATCCCAGGAGAGTCAGCAAATCCCCCAAAACCTGGGCTGAAGGCATTGATTCAGTGTCAATTACAGCCTTCCGCCCCGAGCATAACTACGGGAGGACGGGACTTTATTACATCAATTCCCGGCCACCCACTTCCAAATTTGCCATCTAGGGGACATGGCTTCGGGTGCTATTTGCATAAATCACAACCTCCCCCATACCCCCATTCTGCCGGCTTTTCATTTCTACATGGACGGAGGAACCAAAAGTCAGCAACCCTGACAGTCTGTGATAACCAAGGACCGAATTCAGCATTAAGAAATATGTATGTTCTCTTCATGATGCAAAAACACAGAAACCAGCAGCATTATGCTTACTGTAAATGTACATGGAGAAGGCTTCTATATGGATCATCTGTGCTGAAAGTCTTGGCCGGGAGGGGTGGCATATATACATCATGTNCGCATGGTGGGAGGGGGGAAGGAGAGTTGTACATGTAAGGGCTTGCACACACAATACACACAAGTTAGGATCACACTAAGAATTTGCATATACATAACTCTCCCAAATCTCACAGGACAGTCCAGATTTCAGGTGACCGTTCTTGTTCCTCTCGTCTTACAGTTTGTCTCAATAAAGGGATTAGATCGGAGCCAGGGTGTTTTTGTATTTGTTATTCTTTTTGAACTATGGGAACCCTTTAGGACCAAATCTGTTTCTGTGAATGGCGTAACCTAGCATACGTGGCCACTCATTTAAGCACACAGATTTCGTCCCACCAGGCCTCCACGACGCAATCACTTCTGTAGGACACATTAGCGTCATTCAAGTTGAATGACATCAGCAAAGGAGAGTGGCGGTACACAGCCCATTTTATATATACATGAAAACCTTTTAATAAATAAAGATTGCTGGGTACTTACAAGAGACATTTTCCATGCAGATACTGGCTGATCTTCCTCATGGCAAACAAGCATAAAAAGTTACTTTTTTATTCTAATTTCCATTCTGATAGCATATGGTATGCTGGCTTCCCATCCATTTAACATGGTTTTGTTATAGTGCCAATCTGCTTCTTTTTTCGTTCTCCCTTCTCTGGGTGAGTCCCTATAAGTGTACAGCGTCTCAGCTGGGAGCCATTTCTCATGCTTGTAAGTAGCAGATAATACACGGTTTTAATTTCACATCTGAAAAAGTGCTTCTGTGAACTCTTCATGCAAATGAATGATGGCTTTCTCAGATTATAAATCAAAGCTGCTGATAGCACGGATCCATTGCTTGTTAAGGTCTCCACATGGAGGGGAGCATTCTTTGTATGGACGCTGCTTGGCAACAGAACTAATATTGTAACAATAAATGGTTTATTCCTAAAACAATGACAATCACATGACACAATAGTGTGCCTTCTAGTGTGTCATTGCACACAAAGTCACAAAGAGGAACACAGAAACATGGCCACGCAACCCGCCACTAATACTGTCATGTCAGTTCAATGCAATATTTTTGCAAATATTATTTCTATAAAACCAAACTNCTCAAGTAAATGTTTGTTTTATGCGGTAACATGGGGCAAGACCGGGACCTTCCATTCACAAGTATCGCTAAGATTGTGAGCAATACGCTTGGGATGGGCTACACTACTCAGAATAGAATGAATAGCGACCATGGGTTACTTCATTTCTATGTCTCTAGTCCTGGAAAAAAATATTTTGCTTTTATTTTATTATTCACATTTTGCAGTTAATGTGCATATATATCAAATATGCTCAGTCATTCTCCTGCATTACAAGTCACTATTTAGCTGTATTATTCACATGTGGGTTAAGTGGTTTTATATCTCACTGTACCATTAAGAAGAGGTATTTTCGACATTATTTGTAT
>JABWIB010002814.1:26495-37377 GCA_016617825.1 Platyplectrum ornatum | reverse complement strand
CTGTTACACTGTTATTACACTTGTGCTGGAAACATCATCTCTCACCTGTAATACTGATTGTAACTAATGACATTTACCCCCCCTGCAATTCAACATGGTTTTACCCACTCTTGACTAAATAAGATCCCCCATGTAATACGCAGATCATCTCTGTGGACTGTCACTGGTTCACGTTTATCATACAGAATATTGGAGATGAAAGAGAAACACATAAATTCTCCATTACACCAAGGAATTGACTTTTATGGCTTATTTAGAAAGAGATCTCCCCGTAGTGTCCCCTTACACATGGCCACTGCCACTCCTAAAATATTCCCTAAATAAGGTTATCTGGTGCCTGGCGCATTACGTAACAAGGCAGCTGCTCTAATAGGTGAGGGTCCTGTTTAATATACTCCCCTCCAGGCACATTTCATAGTAACAGGAGCCGCCACATCAGAACATCTCATTTCATTACGTGTTCAAGAGGAAATATATTCATTCAGTACTGACCCCTTCACATAACAACTGACAGTAAAGAATCACAGTGACCATAAGACCCTACAGAGGACGAGATACACATACCACGTCATACTATGTAAATGCAGCCGAGCAATGTAACACAGCAAGGAGAAAGACAAGCTAGACGCTGGGTGTATAGAGAGATGACACTCATCATGGTATTACCCAGGTGTAACTCTCACCCCTCTGACACTCATCATGGTATTACCCAGGTGTAACTCTCACCCCCCTGACACTCATCATGGTATTACCCAGGTGTAACTCTCACCCCCTGATACTCATCATGGTATTACCCAGGTGTAACTCTCACCCGCTGATACTCATCATGGTAATACCCAGGTGTAACTCTCACCCCCCTGACAATCATCATGTTATTACCCAGGTGTAACTCTCACCCCCCTGACACTCATCATGGTATTTCCCAGGTGTAACACTCACACCCTGACACTCATCATGGTATTACCCAGGTGTAACTCTCACCCCCCTGACACTCATCATGGTATTACCCAGGTGCAACTCTGACCCCCCTGACACTCATCATGGTATTACCCAGGTGTAACACTCACACCCTGACACTCATCATGGTATTACCCAGGTTTAACTCTCACCCCCCTGACACTCATCATGGTATTACCCAGGTGTATTTTTTCACATTATCTCCTTATTTTCAAACTCTGTGTCAGGTCCTAAAGATCAGTAGAGTCTAAAATACATACAATTAAGGAACGATTAATAGAAAATATACATTAACAGAGCATCTTCAATATAGGAAGATTTTTCCAAGCGCTTAAGCACTAGGTTTCCTCCATGATGAAGTTCAGCCATATCCCATCTGCCCTGAGATTCAGAACTTACAAACTGCGTCTCAATCAGAAACAGCTGCCTAATCCAGAACCATACCAATGTAAATGCAATAATTGGCCTGGCAGGCCGTCACAGGCGTAACAGGTGGCATTATTTTCCTGGCATGACACAGGACACAGTATAGTGTAACAAGCGCCCGTTTGCTGTGTGAGCAGATCGCACAATTATACTGTTCACGGATTCGCTCCAATCTATATCATATCTCGTATACATCCTGCTGCCAGGAAAAGGCAGCGCGCGCTATTTATCCAGCACATCTGTTTGTTGTGAGTAAAAGCTTCTCCATTAAGTGTAAATTGTAAAGTGGTTGTGTGCGTGGGCGGTGTGTACATTGTCTGCAATGTATGCCTCTGGAATTTACTCGCAGGGAACTTATTTCACGGCATTAAGCTGCAGAATGAGACCTCGTTCATTTACTGCGGAAACACATTTATTCTAATAGAATGTATAGATCCGCTGATGGTGCATTTAGCATCGTTTATGTTCAAGGCTTCAGTGAATACAGCTGTAATGTAGAGGCGCCATAATACACTAATAATATAATAATCCTCTAATGCCAGCGTCTGCACAGAGGGATACGAGACAGAATTATTCTACATGCAGGTAAAAAAGATATCGGCTGGCGGTATCACTTGTTTATTGCATATTGCGTATTATTTTGCACAGTGGTGGTTATCAGTCTGCAGACCATTGGACTCGATCCTGAAGTCACGCAGCATTTGAGGCTCCGGAAGCCGCACTGGCGGATCCCAGCATCAGGGCCACCGTCAGGGGGAGACAGCCGGACCTACAGTCCCGGGCCCGGCCGTCCCTCCACCCCCCAGCAGTGGCCCAGCGCCCTGTACTGTTGTGCCGGCCACTGGCGGCAGCCAGCATAAAATCACATAGACGCCATTATTGGCGTCTATGCGCGTTTCAATAGGCCTGATGGCCTCCTGTAGTGACGTCTTGATGTCGCAACGTCCTGGCCTTATGTGGGGGGCCTGGCCGCCCGGCACTTTGTGAGTACCTGGCCCGGCCGATCGTGGCAGCGGCCCTGCCCAGCATGCACCCAATTGTGCGAGCGTAAGGGAGACCACTCCACCACGTTCAACCTATTTCTTTTTATTAATTCTATACTGTTTTTGGTACAGTGCATCCAGAAATTATTATCAGCACTTTATTGTGATACAGCTTTATTCCAAAATGTATTTTCGTCCTTCACAATTCTACACACAGCACCCCATAATGACCATGTGAAATAGTCCACGAAGGAATCACATGTACATAAGTAGTCACAGCATTTGCCATGAATCTAATAATTAACCTGTTTCCATTGATCATCTGTGAGATGTTTTTACAGCTTTACTGGAGTCACCTGTGGTCAATGCAGTTGACTGGACCTGGTTTGTGAAGGCGCACACCTGTCTATATAACACAATGCATATCATAGCACAAACCAGTCAAAGGACCTGTCTGTAGACCTCTGAGATAAATCTGGGGAAGGGTACAGACTATCTGCCGCTCTGAAGGTCCCAGTGAGCACAGTGGCCTCCAGCATCCGTATATGCAAGAAGCTCTGAACCACCAGGCTCTGACCGGTGCAAACTGTGCAATCAGCAGGGCCCTAGTAAGGAAAGGTGACCAAGAACCCTCTGTGGAGAGAGGGGGAACCTTCCAAAAGGACAACCACTTCTGCAAACAGAAGAATCTGTGGCACTCTGCAAATCATTGGAATGCAAAAGAGGATGTAAGGACCGACAGTGTACGGGATGGAATATGAAAAGCCATAGCCAGAGTCATTAACCTTATAGATGGTCAGAGCTGCAAAATCCTTGAGTTCTAGAAATAGAGTGGATTAGAAATGGTTAGAAGAACATCATCTGTGAATAAGGATATCTTGTACTGGTGATGACCAAGTGAGATCAGAAGTATTAGCATTAAGGCAAATTTTAAGGCAAACCCTGATGAGTGCCGTTCAATAATAAGATGGGTCCAGAGCAAAGACTGCCGATGATGGCAATGCATACAAGGCTTGAAGTACATGCATTAAATTACCTTCAAGTCCATAAGCCTGCAGTGTAGAGAACATAAATAGCCATGACAAACAGTCAAATGCTTTCTCTGCGTCGAGGGATAAAACTACTGAGGGTAAGTTGAGTAGAATTAATATGATCACGTTAACTATTCTCCTAGTATTGTCTTACGCTTGCCTGGCGGGAATGAAACCAACCTGATCAGGGTGAATTAGGGAAGGCAACACTCTGATAAGTCTATTAGCCAAAAACTTTCAGATCCGTATTGATCTAAGACATGGGACAATAGCTTGAACAGAGCGTGCGGCCCTTACCAGGCTTGAGATTAACTGTGATTTTAGATCTCGTAGAGTTGGGATGCAAATATAGACCCTGTAGAATAGCATTGAAAAAGAGGACAGTTGGGAGAGTAAAACAGAGGCAAAGGTCTTGAAGTAGACCATGGGAAAGCTGTCAGGGCAGGGGCTTTAGAGGGCATATGAGATGTGAGTGCAGCAACTATTTCCTCTATAGTAATGTCCCCACTCAGAGAGTGAAAATCCAAAGAAGCAGGTTTCGGGAGATCACAGTATCAAAGATAATCAGGAGAGGACATGGAGCCGTTGGGGAACGAAGAGATCTTGCTTATACGTGTCAGATCGTAATGAAAGTCACAATTACCATTAATAGCATGAGAAGCCCTTTGCAAACCGGGGCAGTAAGCTAAAAGTGTACCCTGTGTTACCCTGTTCGTAGAACTTTTGCCTCAACCAACGTAGACGTCTATGTCTATGTTCCAACTCCAAGCACTGAATGTGAGTAGAAAGGGGCCAAATGGGTTGATTCTGGAACTTCCGGAAAGACACCAGTCAAATTAATTAATCTCTAATGAATGCCCTATGGGCTTCGCAGATTGTGAGTAAAGGTGTGTCCAAAGGGAGGTGCAGAGAAAAGTACTCCTGTAGGGACGTATTCATTTGGTCAAGGACAGAGGGAGATTTAATAAAGGTTTTGTTATCTATCACTCTGGAGATAAGAAAGTCAAAAGAAACTGTAATCAAGGAGTGGCCGGACCACAATGAAGACTGAATAGAAGCATCAGTGAGAAATTGAGAGAGGACTAGTTGGATACATATTTGACAATATTCTATATATTTGATAAATTAGCCATATTGCAGCTTTGGTTTCATATTTTATGTGCTCCTGTAGTGAACATCCCAGTTGTATTTGTTTGAAAAGTATGTTGATTATAATTGATTCCTGAAATCTGCAGTTGGCAAATATCTCAGGTTCACCCCACTCTGAGTTCATTAGAATCTCTCTATGTGTCCCAGTCTCTCAGTCCAGGAGTAAGGAAGCCATGTGAAATAAAAGCGCTGCATACATCTGGATAATTCCACTGTACTGTACAATTGCCATAATGCCCACTTCCCACATAGTGGAAGCAATGCTGAAGTACTGGCATAGTGTTTTTACTGAGATGGAACAGCACAATTATTACATCTTCCTTTCCTTTCATTGTTTGTCGTTTCACATGGCTTTACTTCTGCTGTCTCACACTTCTCAGTGCTTCTGCTCAGATGCATCTCATGTCACCCCCCGGACTTGATTGCCAGGTCTATCTATTAACTACTTAAACCTACTCTCCATTACCTATGCTGCCAGAGAAACACACTTCATCCACCTGTGATTTTGTGTCCTGATGGTCTCAATCACATACTCCATTTCATTCATGTATCTTTTATAATATTGGGTGCTAATAGGTTCTATGGATTCTGATTCTTTGTTCAGTTCCTGTGTTCTTAGTCCACTGTTGGTTCTCCGATTCCAGCCAATTTTGTGCTGACTAAGATCATGTGACAGGTTAGTATCATGCTGCTAGTAGCAGGCAGCAGATGCAGGGACACATTACCTGATCCATCGCTGTTAATAACCAGTTGTAAGTCAGGCAATGGGTCACCAATGGGTCTATTGCATACTAGAATTCCCAGTGCTCTTTGCCACCTCTCTAGGAAGCAGAAGAGATCAAAGTGCAGTCCATTCATCAGCAGGGCATCCTTGGAATATGCCAGTTTACCGAAGGTATTATATATATATATATATATATATATATATATATATATATATATATATATATATACATATACACATACATACATATAGTGTATAAATAAATAAATATATATCAACCTATATTGGATCTCCTGCGATCCTAATTTTATAATTGAACTTGATCTAGTTTAAATATACAAGAGCTTGACTAAGGTAATAAATTATTTACCAGTTGTAAATGTCTTAACCCTCTATGTTGAATCTCATCTTCCATTTGGCTGCCCACTCCCCCAGTTTATGCAAGTCCCTTTGTAGACACACTACATGCTTGCTCTGTTTTTATTACCCTGCATATTTTAGTATCAACCGCAAAAATAGTGACTTCTCTCTCTAAGCCATCACTAAGGTCATTTATAAAAATATTAAAAAGGAGCGGCCCCAGCACGGAGCTCTGCGGTACACCACTAAAAACTTTTGACCAATCTGAAAAAGTTCCAATTATCACAACTCTCTGTTCCCTATTCGCCAACCAATTCTCGACCAAAGTACAAATGTTATTTGCTAGACCCAGTCCTCTTAATTTGTGAACCAACCTCTGTTGTGGTACTGTATCAAAGGCTTTTGCAAAATCTAAGCACACCACATCTACCGCATCACCAAGTTCACACTCACTTCTTCATAGAAGCTGATTAGATTAGTTTGACAAGACCTATCCATCATAAATCCATGTTGATCCCCAGTAATTATCTTATTGGCCACCAAGTAATCCAGAATATTATCCCTTATTATGCCTTCCAGTATTTTCCCAAATATTGATGTCAGGCTTACAGGTCTATAATTCCCTGGTATTGATTTAATTCACTTTTTAAACAATGTCAAAACCACATCTGCTATTCACCAATCCCTTGGTACTAAACCTGATGCAATAGAATCTATATAAATTAAGTATAGGGGTCTAACAATTTCTGAGTTAAAGCTCATAGATAACCCTTGGGTGTATGTATACATAGTGAAGTCTCAAAAGTCTCTGTTTAATCAGTACATCTAGAAATCTAGAAAACTGATGTTAGTTGTGTCATGACATACCATAAAACGTATCCTCGGTAAAGCATTTAATTTATCAACAAATGAAATAAGATCAGTCACAGTGCCTCCCCATAGACAAAACACATCATCAATGAACCTCACGAAAATATTTATAAATGGTGCAAAAGTAAGATCCCCCAATATAAACTCCAATATTTAATAGTGATTCATATATATATTGGCATATGCTGGGGCCATGGTGGCCCCCATGGCTGTCCCCTGCGTTTGGACATAGAACGAGTGCTGGAAGAGAAAATAGTTTTAAGTTAGAACAAACTTTAGCAATCTTAACAAAAATGCCGGTGCAGAACCATCATACAATTCACATGCATCAATACTTTTATGGACTGCCTCCCTCATGCCCAATATTTGTATACAGACTCGAAACATCGAGTGTTACCAGTATACATTTTCCTGCTAGATGTTGTACATTTTTCAATTCGTTCAGAAAGTGTCTTGTATCTTTCACATAAGTGACAGTATTTTGAACAATAGGCCATAGGAAAATGTCTATATATTGCTCTAAAGGCTGGCTTAACTAACCCCGAGATGATATAATGGGTCGTCCAGGAGGGTCCACTAGCATCTAATGGATTTTAGGCAGTACGTAAATTAACGCTGTTTTAGGGTGATCATCTTTAGGGTACAGCATCTGCCACAATCTGATAAATTTTTTTTTATTTAGTGGTTGGGTCATAAGTTAGAAGTTCATTAGAAGTTTAAGTATTGGTGTCACCTAATTGTTTCAATACTTCCTTTACATACATATCCTTATTAATCATCACAACAGCACCACCTTTATCCGCTGGTCTTATAATCAGGTGATTATTTTGGCTTAAAGATTTTACTGCTTCTTTCTCATTTTTTGAAAGATTAGAGTATTTATCATATTTCAGCCACATTCTTCCCACATCACATTTAACCAGTCTTATAAATGTGTCTATAGACACATTGTATACCTGTGGTTCAAAAGTAGATTTTCCTGCATAATTACAGATTGTAAATTACGGTTTCTTTTGGTGCACAGATGTTTCTCCTCTGCCTGCTGCCCCTTCTAGTCTGGGTTTTTCGATCTCTGCTGTGGGTATGCATCCCTCTCCCTAAAAAGTTGTCTTTCCATTTGCTTTAATCTTCACCGAACCCTCTGAGTCACTCAATATGTGGCAAAATCAATGTTGTGTTGATGAATAAGGATATGTATGTAAAGGAAGTATTGAGACAATTAGGTGACACCAATACTTAATTTTTGACCCAACCACTGAATTTAAAGAAGAAATTGATCAGATTGTGACTGAGGAATGAGATTACTGAAGAGACCTCAAGGTTTCTACGACAGTATCACCCTAAAACAGCGTTAATTTACGCTCTACCTAAAATCCATAAGACGCTAGTGGACCCTCCTGTACGACCCATTATATCATCTCGGGGTTCGTTAAGCCAGCCTTTAGTGCAATATATAGAATTTTTCCTACAGCCTATTGTTCAAAATACTGTCACTTATGTGAAAGATACAAGAGACTTTCTGAACAAATTGAAAAATTTACAAAATCTAGCAGGAAAATTTACTACTGGTCGATATTTCAAGTCTGTATACAAAATATTGGGTATGAGGGAGGCAGTATTGATGCATGTGAATTTTATGATAGTCCTGCACCGGAATTTTTGTTAAGATTGCTAAAGTTTGTTTAGCAAACTTAAAACTATTTTCTTTTCCAGCACATGTCCAAACCCAGGGGACAGCCATGGGGACCAACATGGCCCCAACATATGCCAATATATATATGGCATATAAACAGAGTTTATATTGGGGGATCCATTTATAAAAAAAATTATGAGGCTCATTGATTATTTGTTTTGGCTATGGGGATGCACTGTGACTGATCTTATTTAATTTGTGGATAAATTAAATGCTTTACAGGGGTCGATACGCTTTATGGTATGTCATGACACAACATCAGTTTTCTAAATGCACTGATTAAACAAACAGAGGGGCCTTTTGAGACTTCACTATACATAAAAGAAACTGACCGCAATACTTTATTGCATGCTGACAGTTTTCACCCCAGGCCACTGAAAATGGGATAACTGTTAATAACAAAAATGGTAAGAGTTACCAGGATCATCTTGAATCTTGACAGCCTTATAGGAGATGAGTGACAGGTTGAGAAATGTTATGGACCCAAAGAGATTCAGAGCTTAGACAGATCTCAATTGTTAAAAGGCAGCGAAAATTAAAATCGATGGGAACGAAAATAAATTAGTCTTTTCTACAGTGTACTCTTCATTTTCTGGCACACTCATATCAGTTGTGAATAAACACTGGCATATTGTAGCCACAGACCCATGACTAGGCCCCACGTTAATACAACCACCACTATTTTAGTTACAAGCGAAGTAACAATCTAAAGAATGTTTCAGTAAAAAATTACATATCACCAGATGTATTGAGAAATTGGTTAACGGTGAGAAAGGAGGATTTTCGATTGAGATTCCATACTGACCAACATGCAATAGCTGATATGCGGTTTATATTGTTCAGTGCACATGCCCAAAGGTGTACTTGGGCAAGACAATGAGGATAATGAGCTAAAAGAACGTATAGCGGCACATAGATCATCCATTAAAAAAAGCGTACACTGTAATGGATGACAGAACTCCACCTGTCGCTCGACACTTTCTTACCTGTAAGCACTCATTAAGAGACAATATATGCCTGTAGTGCATATTCCTCCACTACGCAGTGGCGGCAATCACAACCAGTTACTATTACGTTGTCCCCTTCATGAAGAATTTAATTTAAACAGTGTTGGCCCCTTTAATAATTCCAAAAATTCCAATGGTTTAAAAAAAATTGCACTCTGAGAACATTGCTGGAGGCGTATTGTGAACGCGGTCTCTATGCGTGTTAAATGGGGAGCCCTGCGTCACGGTGGTGACGTAGTGAAGTGCACGACGCCGGAGATGATCATGCTTGTGGCCAGAGGCGGGGAAACACAACTGATGCATCAGGAAAGCAGGTATATATAATGATCAGTAATATGTGACCTTATGTTTGATGCAGCTTGGAAGAAACTGGTGAAAATGAACCCCTGAGGATGGTGCCGTTTAGACATCGAAACACCTGTATAGCTGCAACACAATACTATCATGAATGAGTGAGATGAAAAATGGAACTATTGAAGTATTTAGTAACTCATTTGAAAGCTGCTAGAAAAGGATTTATGTATTGAAATTTATTTGCTGCTATATACAAGTAATATTGATGACTTGTGGATACTTGTTGCACACTATGGGATCTGTTTCAATATGAACTGTGTGCAGCCACGTGATGACGTCACGCCGCTGCAAAACCACCAAGGAGGGCAGTGGAGTGGTGCCGTCCGCTCTCCCGGTATGGAATCATGTGTTTTTATTTATTATTATTTTTGCACCGCTTTTTACATTTTTCTAAATATAATAATTTTTTTCTTGCCCTGCCGTGCTGCCCTAATGGGCACGCCGGCCCTGACAGTGTGATTGCTGTTATGAATGTCAAGTAAATTTTTTGGATTTCTTTGGATTTTTGGAGTTCCTGTTTATTTCCGGTATTCTTTTTTTTGTCATTGATGTGATGGATGATACATTTTAATTGAGATCTTTCTTGATATGGACATTTTGAATATATGAAAAAGCTACTGCCGGCAGGTGTACATGGAGCACAACCTTATACTTTATATATATTCACACAAGGGGTCTGGAATTGGCATCAGGATGTTTTGGCATAATTTACAGTTCTCTGAATTGGATTGTGAATTAGACTTGTTAGTTGTTGAAATTACACATAATATATTATCAAAGCATTTCTCATTTTTTAGTACAGAACATATTCTTCTGCTACTTCCTACTTTGTTTAGATATAATTACTGCCAAGAAACCAACACTATCCAGGAACAGCGCCATGATTTAAAGATCTGTCACTAAAAATTTTCCTATGTCTTGTTTTAATACAGTCATGAACTGCTCCATAATATCAGCACACTTCTGGATTATGTTAGGTCTGTAACTGACCATACACTGGCCTGTAGGGTCGGACAGAGGGCGTGATTTATGTAAATCATGCCAAAAGCTCCATGCCGGATGTCAAAAGATATGTTTTGGATGGGCAGGGTTTGACGGCATCAAGCCTCATTTAAATAATGGCGGAAAACATGGCGTCCTGCGTGTGATATAAAGGGTCAAATAACGATACCTGTGTAATATAACACATAGTGTACAGCAAAATGCAAACAAGTTCTGTGTATTGCCCATATATGTTGTGTGAGTACAGGTTGTATACTGTAATGTGATGTAAATGGAGGATATGATGAATGTGACACCTGTACATAGAAACATAGAAAGTGACGACA
>JABWIB010002813.1:13507-28421 GCA_016617825.1 Platyplectrum ornatum | reverse complement strand
GTGTAAATTGTGAATTACCAGGGTAGTTAGTGAATTACCAGGGTAATTAAGCTCTGTGAACAGGGTTCATTATCAGGGTAATTCAGATCCACAGCTGACAACCCTACTCGTTAAAAACAGATTTACCAGGGTAGTCTGTGTGAACGGGGTATGAACGGGGTATTACAAACAGTATTGAAGTGTAAGAGTAAAGCTGCTCAGTACCTGTGTGCAATAAGCTTACCAACAGTTTTCTTCTTATTTCTGATCTGGTGACACTTACCATACCCATCACTTTCACACACATGCTCCTAGACATTGTTTGACAGTAGAAGAGGTTGCATTCTGCTTCCAGTTGTCTCTAAGAGCTAAATTTACTAAACTGTGGGAAGTGGAGATGTTGCCCATAGCAGATTCTAGCTGACCGTTTCTATTGTGTAATAGGAGAGAGAGCGATAGTCTGGTGCTGTGTGCAACATCTCTACTTTGCCTGTGTCACAGTTTTGAAAATCTAGGCCTAAGTGTTTGTACGCAGTTACACTTACAGGTCAGCATAATACACAAACAGAATGCCGGCCAAATGCTGTATTGTGTACACGTCATGCTCGTTACCCGTTTTTAGTAATAGTAAAATGAAGTTAGATTGCACTTAGCATTTAATGCCATTTGTATGAATAGAGAAATAAAAACTATTTTATAGATAATCTATCCACAATCCCAGCTAATGCCTTCACGGACTGGATCACACTGGAGCAGGGAGGCTTGAGCTGGGTACACATACACGATAGTGATCTTCCGATGAACTGAACTTATCACAACGATCTGAAACTCCAGTTTGTTTACAATCGCACAAGGCTTTGCTATTAGTAATATGGTGCAATAACACACTCGTCCACCAGATGGCTCTCTACTTTATTTTCAATGGGAATGGTTGCTCTGCTGATTGTGTGCACAGTTTCTAATGATCTTGCAGCATGTTTTGTGAGTACACATCTAACAGATATCTGCTGAAAGGGTCCTTTATCTGTTGATTGGAGATATTATCTTCCTCATGTGTACCCAGCATTACACTACATGTTCACATGGATCACTTGAAGCGCATATTATATTTACCCTATTAATTTTGTGCAGATATTTGCATGCCGGTGCATAAGCTGCAACACAGTGGCAGAACAATCCAATGGCAGATATCAGCTGTATCTGGATTTATAGATCCATGATGTCTAAACTGTACAATTTCCCTCACTCCCAATCACATCAATTTCAAATTGAGTGAGCTCTTACTGTAACAGTATACAATGGGCATTCAGTGTGACGGAAGTGGATTAGGCACTTTGATTACAGAAAGCCTCTTAAAATCCACAAAAGATAAAAAGGTTGGTGAAAGTAAAGGGTTAAAGGGAAAAAAAATGTACATTATCCATGCTTTAACTACCGTTATCCTGCATTTCTCTGAAGTGTCTGACATGGCGCACATTTATTAAAGGGAGATCACACAATTATCTGAAGTAAGAGAACAGAAATCTACATTTTGTGGATTTTTTTATTGTTTTTTTTTTTTTGTTTGTTTCACAGACTGAAGTAAACAATGGTATAAAATAGGACAAGAAGGCGCACACTCAGAATCAGTCTCCACACACAGCTTGTGATAGGGTGGTCGCCCGTTGTACCTGGCACAGCTACGCTGAGAGCTCTCACACTAGTTTCATCCGCATCGAACAAGACAGCTTTGAAGAAACAGGATACCAGGGCCCACTGAACAGCTATTACCATGTGTTATACAGGCTAAGGAGCAATCTCCTTGCCACAGCTTGCAAAGTGGATAATTATTGGTGTGGTGGTGGGTGGTCAGCAGTCTATGAAAAGTGCAGCTTTATCATCAGGTCAGGCTGTAGGGTAACACGAGCCAGCCAATCCAGATCCAATGTAACAAACTCAAGTAATCACTGGGATAAAATGTGGCTGTTGTCCGATGCAGGATGTGCTTCACCCTCCAGGGGCGACTCAGTTCAGGGCTGGTTTATGTGAGGAATGACTTTGGCCCAGTCTCATAACAGGTCTTTTACAAAAAGGAACATATATTAATATGTTGCAAGGTAGTCCCCACACTTATTCTTCAGACCATGGGCCACTTGCAGCATGACCATTCACTCGGTTCGACCCATTGCTGGATGTGTTGTGAACAGATTTAGTGCCATTTATTGTTGTGTCCTCCTCCTCGGAGCTGCTTTCTATATCGCTGCGTTCATCTTTCAGTGCCTGGTAAGAAAGAGATGTATGTATATGTAAATCAGAAACACAATAGTATGTGCTTAATATGTCAGTATAGAATAGAAGAGGGTGGAAAGCAGATGATCCGGGGGGTTAGCAGTTGTTAGACAGCACATTCCCCAGTAGAGTCTAAACCTTCTTTTGACATGGAAATAATTGGTGTTATCCAAAAGCATGAAATTAGAATTCTGTACATTCTCAATGGAGTCATTAACAAGAGAACAAGCTTGTAACAGACTAAAAATAGGATTCTCTAATGACTTGAGTCAGACAATTAAGACATTTATAAAAGACACGAGTATGCGCATATAAACTTATAGACTACAAACACTCTTAATGCTCATATACCTCTTCAATATCACATACACACATGGCACAAATCCCTATGAGAAGGTGGCTTAGAGCCATGCAGTAAGTCTTGTTCAGGATTCCCTCCTGTAGCAGAAAGCCATGCTACTTACCCAGCATAGGGCTAGACATTGCCTGACCTTACATACATGCATTGCATAAAAACCACCAGCATGAAGACATTCATAATGTCACAGAGGTTATTACTGCACTAAAGATATCAGTCACAGCAGGAGGTGGCCCGGATATATGGTACGTCTGTCCACCACGAAAAGGTTCCAATATTTTCCTGCCGGGAGTGATAATGGCGACTGAAGAGGCAAGGGCTGGCCAGGCCCCTACACATCTCAGCATGTATTTGCCAGGTGTCAGAAAGACTCATGCGGAGGCTAGTGTGTGGCACCTCCACACTTCCAGGCTGGTATTTCCACATCTCATAATGAATATGAAAGTACAGCAGTAATAAATGCATGGAAGCTTGCATCACCAGCACAATTATGGAGTCTTAGAGATGGGGAATCTCTGGTCAGGAGGAGAAGGTACATGGGAAATACCCATATGCTACATAATATCATGATATCTAGGCAGATGTATTTCAATCATGCCTAAAAGATCAAATAGCCATATACTAGCATTTCTGGTGTCTGGCAAATCCATTGTGACCACTCTATAAAGTAATGTTACTTATATTGAATGCATATCTGATTGGAGCACCAATAACCACAAGTATAAGGAGACAACAAATGCCACTATGAGTAAATGCAAGGCAATGCAATCCATGAATCACCTATTGTCTAAATAATTCATGATGACATGTATGTGTTACTATGGTCTTCTGTGCCATTATACTCTATATTCTTGTTTCATTGTTATGGAGTAATATTCCCTTAGAGGCCACAGCCATAGAAAGTCCAAATGTTTCAATTAACATTTTCATTGTGATGGGGTTTCCTTGCTGGTCCGTGCTGCTCAGGTGTAGTACACACATTATGTCATTCTGATAGCATTTATAAATTGTTGACTTTCACACAATTGGTGCGGTAAATGACTGCATTAAAACTGGCATCAGACTAGAAGTTGGGACCTGATTCACATCAAGGAAAAGCCACGGGGTAGAGAGGGGATCTGCATCACTGCAGCTCCTGCGTTCTGACCTCTAAACACATTAAACAGTTAAAGAAAACCTCAAAAAAATCATCAATCTCAATCCCGGGCCCCTTGTCAACCCCNGGCCCGGGTAAAGAGCACCCCCTTCCCCCCTCTCTCGACGGCCCTGGTCCTTGTCAAGCAAAGAATAATCAATCCAGAGGCCCCTGCAATGCAGCATCCCAGTCAGTTGAATTAGTCTGGTAGTGTCAGGGTCATGGCCAATGCAAATGTAAACAGTCGCAAGAACTTTGGTTGAACCTAAAAGCAGATGCTCTCTGGCTTCCTTGTTAATAGATACAATGCATACGCTCTGCACTAAATATGTGCGTGCTGGTAATTGTAGATTCCCTATGTGCTTAGATATTTAACATTGTATGAAACATTACCATAAAACACAAATATATATAAAATAAATCATCATGGAGCAAAGCCAGAAAAGAACCGTTGCTCATAGTTAAGGCTAAGAATCAGGTTAATGCGAGTAAACAACCCCTCATACAAGTGTAGAACAACTCTGCTACAGGGGAAGGTCTGGAAAAAGAAATGAATATGGACAATGACGACCATTGGCATGCCTGGCTTTGAGCATCTCTCTTAGTAGTTTCACCAGGCTGCTCATTTGGAGATACAGCCCACTCCGAACATTCAACACGTGATAAGATTACAATGCAGTCAAAGGTGTCACCTGAGCAACACACAGTGGAGGGATACATTTAGTTTACATAAGAATGATCATATTAGTCCATATGACCAAGTAAGTGCCTCAGTGTTACAGGAGAACATCTTCCTTCACTGTGTGCACATGAAGCTTCAGATCAGCTAGTGATGTGGTATGGGAGGGATGCAGATTAGATGAAGTGAGAGGCCGAGATTCATCAGTTAGTGTGCTCCTCACACACACCGGACCTCCATGCGATCCCCCCCCCATGCGGAGCACTCTCATGAATCTGGGCGCTAGTGCTGGATGGAAACAGCAGACATGCATGAGCAGTGGTGGAATAAAGGTGGAAACGGCACAGAGAAAACTTACAGGCAAAAGGTGACATTTTCCAGATCCAACCTGACATAGAGAAAAAGGAGGAAGAGAAAGAGTGAGGCAGGGTGTGCCAAGGCATCCGAGGTCCTTACCCTGGCAGGACAGAACGGTAGCTAGATAAGCAGCAGTTAGATTAGGAAACAAGAGGTAATAAGGCTTCCAAACACCAGTCTGAAAGGTAAAGCTGGGCATATAACCCTATGGCCTAGATTTACTAAACCACCGAGATGTCGCACCTTGCAACCAATGACATTCCACCTCTGTTTCCTGCTACATACTGGAGAATGTCAGCTAGAATCTCATTGGTCGCTATGGGCAGCATCTCCCCTTCTCCTTTTAGTAACTCTAGCCACTATTTGTAATATGTATTCACAATTTATAATAAGAAAACATTGCACAGTCACAGTAAACCTACCTTTCCCTTTGTTAGAGATCTGTATGCTATTCGCATTATGAGGCAAGACCAGATGACGTGAAGAACTTGTAGAACTAAAAGGAGACCGTTAAATAACCACCACGACGGATAAGGCCCAATCAACTCCCAGCTTTCAAACATGGTTGTATTTAGGATCCTGGAACAAAAAAAAATAGCATTACATTAGTGGTGTCTGATTTGACTTTTCGGACAATATACATATTGTATTCATTAGAGTGTTCTCTAATGTACCCGGGTAATGTCTATGAACTCAGTTTAAGTTTATTGTATATATTCCCATTAAGTTCTCTTATTTTTCATTGTATGTCCTGTCAGAATCAAACATATGTAGCTTTACAATCTTCATACCCACAATGTCATTCACCTCCATATGTTCTATTGTGAACGTGATCATTATTTTATTTGGCAAAAGGGTCATACAAGATAAAGACACCCAGAACACATGGCAAATCAGCATTCATAGGAGTAAGGGGAATAAGAATATAAAAGCAGGGGAGAGAACAAGAAACTAAATACCCTTTTACCCATGTTTGACTGTACTTACCATACAGGATAAATCAGAAGTCGCGTTGTAACAAACACGAATCCAAACGACATGAAGAGAGCGTCACACAGCTTCTGGTATTTTGCATAATTTGTCATTTTTGCTGCCTGAAATTGAAAATGATAAAACTTCATAAACATGGCAAAGGAAACCGACTCTATTATACGGCACACATAAGGAATATCATCACAATATAACATTTCTATTCTGTAAGGAAGAAAATATGGGTACAATTATAGTCCCCCCCCATGCGATAGGATATATGATATTCCCATTGCTGTAGCACATGCTGTAGCCCTGTTTCTAGTAACACTGTATGGCTGTGACTGATGCACGATTTGATAACAAGGAAGCAACTAGGTATTGCATTAAGCTTATATACAAGAACACACAATTGTTTACAATGACTGTCTGACCTTCCATTAAGTATCATGTCACTGTTATTAAAGCCAACACTTCAGAAAAAATATGATATAGTTCCCTCTCAACTCTTAAATTAATGAACTCCCACGTTTAGACGTCTCATGTATTTTATGTAATGCTACACCCACAACAAACCTTATTTTGCATAGCCTAGGGTGAATACCTGTTTTCTACCGTCATCAATCTTTTTAGAACTATTTACTATTTGCAGCAAAAACGACTGCCATCATCCTTGTGGACGGGTAATATTTGTGTGCGAGTCATGTTTTGGTGCCCATATTCAAGTCCATACATGGTTGCCCCATCCTCCTTAAGGCAGGGTTTGCCCTTTCTGACAGGGCTTTTGCCGACAACATCACGGTGGCAACACAACCGCCAAATGAAGTGATTTGGACAATACCCACAGTCCAGACAAGTGAATCTATTGTAACCCCCAACCTAATTCATACCCTAATCCCCTCCTTTCATTACCCTAACCCTCCATTCACTGCAGCCTGACATCAACCCTCACCGCTGCCTATCCCCAACCCTCCCTTCTTTGCAGCCTAAACCCAACCCTCCCTCTGCGCCTTATTCTGACCCCCCCCCCTCGTTCCCCACAGCCTAACTCTATCCCTCCCCTTTTATGCTAAATACCCTCCCCACAGCTTAACCCCAACCCTCCCCTTCTATGCGTCATCCTCTCCCCACTGCCTAAACCTAACTTTTGTGGTCTATCACCTTCAAGGGACCATGGAGCAGGATATCTTTACCTGTTGGCAGCTGTTGAATGGTTGTAGCATGCTTTTCAGACATACTACGTCATGTATAAAAAAGGTCTAGCTGTTGGTTGTATATATTTTGAAACTGGGACTTTCGCATCGGAAAATAAATGCCCACAAAGCAAGGTGGGGTGTGATTATTGTAAGTAGTGATCTGAAACCGTGTTCTTAGAAAGATGGGAAGAAACTGGAAGGAGCCATTGCAGTGGGTGGGGGATGCTCCTAGTGCACTTACACTCCATTCACCACTAATATGTGGTGGTAATGTGGTGCATCAACCACCCCTACAGGACACAAGGAACAGCATTCACATGACCTCCAGTGTAAATCACTGCGGATTTTTCCTAAGTAAAGAGGATATTAACACGTATTTCAATATTTGGTTAAACAAATTTAACAGCGCCTCACCTCCAACAAGAAATCAGAAGCATCATGCAGGAACAGGACCAGGGTTCCCACACGTACCATGTTATTGACATAGGAAAAAGAGATGAGGCCCACTGTGGCCAAATGATGAACAAACATGATAAGGAAGTCCTAGAAAGCAAAAACAAGCCATCATTAGACAGGGACATCATGAGGTTATGGTAATGGTTATATAGTATTGCATGCCGATAGCACCATTTTTTGCATGTAGGGAAATACTGGCAATTTTTGCATGTAACCAAACACTGAAAGGCATTAGTTATACACTGCAATTCAAAGTTCAATCTGGAAACAGCGAACACGCGTGCACCATTCCCATTGTAATGAGGCGGGTTTAGTCAAACAACAAAGCGTTAATGCAATAAGCATTTATTCTGGTGACCTCTGAAAAGGTGGAACTGGCTGTATCTGCCATCCATCCGGACATAACTATGCTATATGTCCTGTATGCACTTGTCAATATACACCACAAATAAACAAAGATGTTACAGTGGTGACAGTAGTAGCAGAAAGAGTACACAAAAACACTATTATATATACTGGCTGAATGCAATTAATCAGAGAGAGAGAGAAGGGCGGTGTCTCATTACTGTCAATTACCCATTGAAGAGCACAGGAAATACAGTCACAAGACAACCAAGAGCTGTGTTCTACCCACACAAACCAGGATGTCCACATTCCACAGTTACATGGCATTTACACAGCATATATGTGTTTATTGTCTACAAAAACGCAAACAAGCAACAGCTTTTAAGTACAGTTTAAACAAATTTACAGATTTTTTACTTATCTTGAAGTGCCACTCCTCTGAACACACCGCTCTACCCTCTATGGTATAAGTGTAAATATGTCACAACATGACTAAACATTCAACATTGTNCATTCCTCTCCACCAGTAAGTGCCCCGTTATGTTCTCAATGTCTTATCTGAAAGGCTTCGGGAGTCCAGTGATTTTACCATCACCAGAAACCACTATAAATAGCTTCAGCTCTGGAACATTATTTTTCATTATAGGTTATGAGACTTGTGTGCGGAATAAATGACCCGGAATACTTGAGAACTGCGAATTCCTCCGGTAAAGTCTTACCTTACGTTTTATGTCTGTAAACTGGGAGAACATTAAGGACCAGTAAAATGCTAACTCCTGGATGTAATAGTAGTACAGACCCAATGACAGCGACTGAAAGAAAAAAAAAAAAATTAAAAACATTTTAAATACAAACATTAAAAAAAGAAGATACAAACCTTTAAACATGTGTAGGGGAATATTTTCTAGTGATTTATAAATTACACTCTAGCAGCTGGTACATAATGGAATCTAAATCAAAGAAAGACTCCGATTGGTTGCTATGGGCAACACCTTTACTTTCCCTTTAAAAACCTCTAGTAAACATAAGCCCTAGGTTATCAGAGTAGTCGGTCATTCTGATAACTGTACTGTTGAATCAAAAACAGAAGAAAAAAGCCCTATGGGCCCCATTTACTAAAATAAATCCTGTGGTCGATATATATGATCGCCAGGCTGTGGATTTACAATAACTTACCTGACCTGCGAGGTCCTGCTATGGTCTGTGACGTCAATACAGACACTGTAGCTCCTCGCAGTCAGGTGAAGTCCCTGCACATGCTCAGTGACTCACTTCGGGGATTCAGTACCAGATTGAACACAGTTGCCACTCCATTATCATGGGCCAGCATGGTGACCCACTCCATTATCATGGGCCAGCATGGTGACCCACTCCATTATCATGGGCCAGCAGACCATTCCACCAGGTCCATAATATTCTGCTCCTCAGCTTCCTGCCACTTGGGTTTAATGAACCAATTGATGTTTGAATTTTCTTATCTTTTTTTTTTAGGATGGTTACCATAGTAACCAATGGTCTTCTACACAGGTGGTTACCATAGTAAATGATCGTTGGAAGCTGAGGAACATCATTTTAGACCTGGTGGGATGGATCATGATGGAGGGTCAGGGCCAGTGCTGAAGTAATTAGTATTAGGGAGTACACATAAAAATAGGACAAGAGTTTCACAACGTATATACTAAAGACATGACGATAAAAGATTACCTGATAGGGGTAATTGTACCAGCATTGTCGAGTATCCCAGAACCATGGCGTCTGAAATAAACAAATGGAGAATTTGTAGTGTAAGAAATAGTGTGTCTACACAATATATACGGACTGATACAACTATTGATAGCATAGCTTTTCATAGTGCTCACAGTAGACACTATGGTCTACATTTAGTAAGCAGGTAGATTGGTTGCTATGGGCAACAGCCCCACTTTTCAATCTGCCTGCTTAGTAAATGTAGGTCTATGGGAGGATTTGAATAAGCTCATTTTTAACGTGACCATGGAATGTATTGCACCAACCTGGGATACCAGACCACATTCCTCCCATAGTGTCGTTATACATAAAAGGTTCTGCTGAATGAATGTTATCCACTGAGTGCAAGACAACGCACACTTGTCCAATTCATTTATAAAAGCAGCTCAAAACCATACACTTCCTACATACAACAGTGTAAAGCCGGCCATCCACTACAGAGATAATCCAGAGAGAAGAAGGAGGGCTGTGCATAGAGAGAGCATTGGCTGCGTATTAAATCATACCAAAGTTCTGGGTATGATAATCTATTGTCTGACCACACTATGTATAAACGCCCCGATAAGCACCGCAGCTGATGGTCAGTGCAACAATCTGTATACTCCGAATCCGGCTAAACCAGGTGATCGGCCCTATAATCTCTGTGTTATTCAAGCGGTGATAAAATGCCAAAGCACAGGTCTGATAATACAGCAGTAATAAAGTAATAAAACATTGTATTCTGCAAGTGATGCAGATCTTTTATTACTATACTGCTGCTATTCTTACAGATAATTAAGGGGTCAGACAGGGAGATACAGTCATCACTACTTACCGGGGAAGCCAATAGGCTAGCTGCATGGGCAGGTCTACCGCCAATATGGACAGTACGCCCAGCCAATCACTGCAGATACGGACAGANGCCTATGCAACCAATCAGCTGAGGGAGACCCCTTGTCAATCTCTGCAGCCCCTCCACCTTCTGTCAGGGTTATTGGTCCCAGCAGGAGAGATGAGTGGCAACAATATTTTGACGTTTCACTGCTTTCCTGCCCACCATATGCCACTGAATGGTCTGAAGAGTAGCCACGTTTTATAACGTCCACTGCATTAAAACCAATTTCATTGAACTAATACTCTAATTCTTGCAAAAACTGCAGGGGAAGTTTCCTAGCTCAACTCTAAGTCACAAATGAAATGTAAAGCTATGCAGCTTGGGAGTTTTGTCAAAAGTTTTTCTCATTGCCACCCCTTGGATTTTCTCAGGTCCACAGCCTCCTCCTTGCACATTATTTGGAGATATAACCCCCCCGGGGCTCCCAGTGTGTAGGATCCTGCGATTAGTGATGGTAACAGGCTCCATTACATTGAAACGGCTGCTAATGTTTAATGACAGGCAGCATGTGCACTTTGGTCTTGGCCCAGTTACGCGGGTTATTCTGCCAGGCACACGGATTACACATTGCTTAGTTTCATTTATCAAACTATGTCAAAAGTTGCCAATTTCTACTCACTATCAAAACAAAGACTTTACTTCTGAAAACAAGGCCAATAAAAACATGACTAATTACCCATCACTGCCGCCCCAGCCTATTGCTTCTCTTCTCTACAACCTTTGTCTTTAAAGGGCTATTTAATAACATGAATTATAAAGTATATAGAGGGGAATACTGGACATGTACTGTACTCTGCAGCCCTCTAGATCATGTTCATTACTGTGCATTTCTGGCATCCTCATTCACTAATGGTTCCTCTCCCCATTCTCCTCTTTCCTCCTTTATATCGGTCATACTACATTGTCTATACAGCTCACTGCTTGACATGATGGTTTGCTACAAGCTGTTGCTCTTTACCACTGTCTTTTGTAACACTGTACTTTATAGGGTTAATAAAAGTGTAATTATTAGACATATTAATGAATGAGCTACTTACCGACCAAAGAAACCATACACCATAGGAAAAGATATATAGATAGAATATAAACCTCCACCTACAAGGAAACATGGGGCAATTATTATTGGTGGTATGGAAATTTACAATAACATAACATGTGAAGAAAAGGAGAACAAGCCATGTAAAGAGTTATATAAACGCATGAGAATCAGGAAGAGCTGGTGGCTGCACCTTAATCCTATTATCTGTCACACACCTAGCAACCCAAATTCTGCAGGTAAGTGTTATTCAGCTGAATAATTTGGAAGGTTCCTGATATCAGAGGGCATGGTTGAGGAGAGTGATACTCGGGTCACTATTACTATAGGTGAGTGGTGGGTGGAGGCTNAGGAGCGGAGTATTGTGTGCCTTGTGCAATGAGTCATGTTCAGAGGGTATGTGGCCCATAGCAAACAAGAATCTGATTGGTTGCTATGGGCAACGTCTTCATTCGTCCAGTTTAGTAAAGCTAGCCCCTGGTCTTGGATCCAGTGCAAGTGTTCATCAGAACATAGGAGGACAAATATCATTAATATTAGAATGACAGAAGAGATGGAGATACCCCCAGCAATGCAAATAGCTCTCTCCCTGATTTCACAATTCCCTTATCTGTTTCCTTAGACGACACTAATCCCTGGAAAGTCTCAGCAATTTTCCTATAAAACAGAAGGTTCCACCAGAGAGCAGTAAGAAGCATCTAGTATAGGACAACGTGCTGGGATAATGGATAGATGGTATGTATATAGACATAAGAGGCAAGTGACCTGAATATGCGCACAGTACATGCTAATATTTAGTTAGTATTGATGTTACATGCAGAACACGCTGTACACCTGAAATGTGGATTACACATGAATAGCTTATATCCAAGCATAAATATTAAGGATACCAATGGTCTCCTTAGCATCAACTCTTTGATGGCTCCTTCTATTATTTTACCGTCACAACAAACAAATATATAAAAAAAAAAAAAAATTATATTATATATATATATATATATATATATATATATATATATATATATATATATATATATACACACACACACACACATATATACACATTTTAATTTATATTTATAACATCTCATTTAGTTATTTTTTAGTTCAATCCACTTACATGCTCTCAGAAAACTTTGTGACCAAGCTTGGCTTATCCTGGTTCCGCCTTTGTCTGAACCACCTCTGGATTTTCCGCGTGTCCCAGTCCAGCTGCTTTGAAAGCCCCTCTAGGTGTTTCCCATCAGGACACTGGGGAACATACATATTCAATCAAATATCACACACATTATCATACAAGCCTCAGTGTTTCTTTAGTCATTGATAACATCTTGCTTGGATCTGTCAGCCATACTGTAGCCTTGGAGCCATACCGTCATACAGTGACTGCTCCTTCCGCCATATGATTTTATTTATTTTTCTTACATGTTTTAGCCCATCTTAGTTTACAGGAGGACATGGGTAGTACTAGTGAATACTTTAATATCCACTGCATAGGTTGGGGCAGTCATGGTCACAGTCATTTAAAGCACATGGAAACAAAATACAGGTCACTCTGGGTATATATTGCCTCAAGCTATTGTCATGTGTTTTCTGTGTCAACAAACCATAAAGTTCCACATAATACACAAAGTACAAATACTGACTATACCTATGCAAGGTGCAACTCTAAAGCTCCTACTGCTTGCGTTCCATTGTATGAAGCTGCTCCTTAATATGATACAGAAACCTCCACCCCACTCCGCTGCCACATGCCGTCCTATCATATATATTTTAAGACTAAATTACAGCCACAAACACTGCGCTGATCTCCCAAGCCGCAGGATCGGCCTCAATGGGACACAGCTGACGACACATCTAATGAAAGGATTATCCAGACTCCGTGTGTGGCAGCAAATATCATTACAATCAACTGTAGCATAATGGAGAATCATTGGCATCAACAGGTTTACATTAAGTCACATAGGAAAACATTCAGACCTACTACACATCTCTATCCTGCAGATAACAATAGCTTCATGCTTTGTCACGGGTGACAATAAGTACATCTGCTTACCTGACCTACATCAAAAGTCCAATATTTACATATGGAGCACAAAGAGAAAAGCACAATCTTGAAAGAGGACAGTCCACTAAGCCAAGAGCTAATGTACTATATGTGCTACCACTTTACCCCCTTTGTACTCAATATGTACTTTATATAGTGTGGGTACCATTGCCAAGTACATATTGAGTGTATTAGGACGGAAGTGACGGAATATATAGTGTAATATATATGGGGTATATTAGGGTTCTAACAATGGTATAACTATATACTGGATATAATGTGTTATTCCTAAATCCAAATACAGATTATGGGGTCGCTAGCTACAACATGGCACTTTCTGCCACTACTATAGGATTTTGCAGCTCTAACCCCCACAGATGGTTCAGTCCATAGATGCAGGAAATGGATTTGGAAGAGAGTCCAGTTTCTGCAATGCATCAGGTCCACCCTCTCATTTCATGTGATTCCCAATTGAAACACATCAAAAGGTTTTTGTTGTGTAATCGTATCCAACAGATCACGCACAAGGCTGAGGGCCACGTCTGCCCACGCAAAGACAATCAAATTGTTTCTAATCAGATTGCCGTGACAGAGGAGTTATACACATCCACGCTTTCTGTCCTGAGAGGTTGAATATGTATGTATTATTATGTAAGGGGATCATCCAGAGTTGTGGCTGGAATGTGTGCTGTGTGTTTGTAACTACACAAATGTCATACACACAACTGTACATAAACTGGAAAGTCTTCTATGTCAGAGAAAGATAAAGTCTGCGACCCGTGCACCTAGGTCAGGGTTTGGCAACCTGCGGCTCTCCAGGTGCTGTCATACTATAAGTACAAGCATGCAAAGCATGCTGGGACTTGTAGTTTGACAACACCTGGAAAGCCGTAGGTTGCTAACCTCTCACCTAGGTGGCAAAAGAATACAAAACAGAACCAAAGCCAGGATTATGAAGTGTCCAGTGCAACAGTAACAGTGATTGCTAAACTAAGTTACATAAACAACATAGTGGGCCAAGCTATCAGAATGGGTCATAGTCTATTATTAAGGTCACACATGGACACATACAGCATATGAGGTGAGGTCTATACAAATGTTCACTGCAGGCCTTGCAAATACCAGGAGACATATACCACCTGACAAGATCTACACATGTGCGTTTTATAACCGTGTCCCTAATACACTATTATGACAAAGTGGAAAACACAGATTATATGAACTATAGCAAATGATTGACAAAGAAGATCACCCTCCCAAATGTTTTATTACATGTTCAAGGTGCACAGTGATGCGATAAGGAATCTTATGACATGAAGTCACACCTATCTCTTTAACCAGACACTTCAGAACCATGAAGCAAAGTCTCCTCTACAGAACCTGGCCTGGGTGTCTATTGTTATAATCTCCTGTGCAGAACCTGGCCTGGGTGTCTATTGTTATAATCTCCTGTGCAGAACCTGGCCTGG
>JABWIB010002812.1:29715-50377 GCA_016617825.1 Platyplectrum ornatum | reverse complement strand
AGAGGGGAGGAGGGAGGGAGATGAGAGAGGAGAATGCAGGGGAGTACAGAAGAAAGGGGAGGGGGATCTGAAGCGATCGTTTAAACTGCAGAGCCTGTGCAGAGGCTGATCGCACTGCTTGGAGGGGGAGGGTCAGCTGTCAGAGGGTTTTTTTTTTTGGACTGGACTGAAAATGAATGGGCCGTTTTTAACAGTGTGGCCTGGGGCTGTAGTCCCATTAGCCCCATTGTTAATCCGGCCCTGGCTGACCCTTTGCTTTCACCAGTATACTCTCTCTGTCCATTTAACCATACTTTGTCTTCTATTTCTGGTTTACCATAACTTACTGATCCATTCCTAAAATAAATAAATAAATAAATAATAACCTGTCCCTTTATCCGCTATCACATTACCTATTGATTCATTATCTGCACTGTACAAAAGAATGTACCACTTATAACAGGAATATATGTTCCCCATCTTTACTTGAATTACAGTATTCTAGTTTCTCTATCCATCATCTGAAAAATTGCAGAAACTGGAAAGTCTGAATACTGAAGGCCACTTCAATGATAGCATCTGTTGTTACAATTTTGAATATAATGTCTTAACCTTTAAGTGTCTATCTTCATTACAAATACAATTACTAAAAACTGCAAAAAATTATCAGACCTCAGTAATTTCTTCAGTACTGGTGACTAATAGTAATGATTGTGGAATTGTTACCCATCACCCTATGTATTACATTTTATAGTTAACTTCAAAGATTAAAAAGAAAACACATATTTCTACTGTGACTAGAAGTGAAGAAACTTGAGGCAGAACCTCCTCTCTAAGGGCTGGATTCAGCTTTTCACTCTCATGACTTACACTCATGAGTTACACTCTCATGGGCAAAACCATGTTGAATTGCAGGGGAGGTAAAATGTATGTCAATGTTTGCATGCAGGGAGAATACTTTATTGTTGCATGTTGCACACAGATACTGACCAGTGTTACTGTTACACTGTTATTAGACTAGGACTAGGAAACATCAGCTGTCACTTGCTATGCTGATTGCAACTAATTAAATTTACCTCCCCTGCAATTCAACATGGTTTTGCCCATGAGAGTGTAATAGTCATGAGAGTGAAAAGCTGAATCTGGCCCTAAGACTCTATCCTTCTCCACACATGGGGCAGTTGCTGCACTGAGTGCTATTTAGAAGCAACTTCCACTGACATCGCTCTGAGGAAGGGGAGGAACCTAGACACCACCCCACCAGGCTAACACGGACCAGGCGCTTGTACTTTGTTCCATCAGGTGCTGGCTTACTCCACACCATCAGCTACCCAGGACAGTTGGAAATCAACGTCTCATCACAGCACATGCATGGTCTGCTATTTCACACCATCTTTGAAGGATTGGTTGATATTACTGATATTAAAGGACATTTATACCATAGTAATGTATGCCTAATTCAACAGTGCTAAAGTTCACTTAAAGTTACACAATCACCATACTAGCTCCCAAATTACTGATCACCTTAATCCATTTCTTAAAAACTTCCACTGACAGCCCCCAGCTTCAGTTAGCCTGGTCACCTGTACATTAATAGTGTGAGTACAGATAGTGTTTATGGCACACTACTCCCTGGCAACAAAAATTTGTGGACCCAACTAGTATTCTGCAGCAGGCGGCGGCGGCTCTGTTACTAATTTTGGCACCTCCCTCCAGGACGTGAGCCACAGTGTAATTCCAACGCCATAGTGATGGTACTAGCTGTCTTTATCTTACATCACCATTTTCTACATGGGAAATATTTCTTATCTATTAAAAAATACAAATCAAATTCTGTTCAGATAAGAATAGAAGATAATAATAATATATGGGAATTTACTAAGGCTGATGGTTTCCATCATTTCAAAATCAAATAAAAACAACAATATTTTTTAATATTCTTGGCTGAAATAATGAATGGGTAATCAGGGGCAATCCTGTGACCTGGATTTTCTGCGACTGCTGCCTTCCTTAATTCTACTTTATTACTGGTGTCCTAGAAATAGCATTAGCTTTCATCTATATAATTAGTCGCACAAATATACCTTTAATATTGTTTTTTCATAATTCTCCAGTCAACACATTTCTCTGCAGGGATCCTTTACGGATATTAAATTTACAGTATACAGCCATTACACTGTAGAAAACAGGCACTTTTAACTAATAATTGCTTAGGAGTTACTATTCAGCAGTGCATATTTTACACGGAAATGTAATGACAGTAAATGAGTACCAGTAAATAAATGAAACGTCTATAAGGAGTCCAAAATGTGAGTAAAAGTCGTAGAAGTTTTCAAATAAGGGATAAAAGGTAAATAGACACACAGGAGGACAGATTGAGCTCTAGTTATGCTGATTAATCAACTCAAATATGGTTGACGGACCAATACCAACTCATGATTATAACCCTGTGGTTGTAGCAATGTTTACCACTGTGCCTCTGTATCAAACAAAATTGTTAAAATAGTACCATGAACTAGTACTGCTGATGCAGTGGCATTCACACAGCATCCCAACAAAATGTGAGGAAACAGATATCAAAATATCAAATGCTCACGAGGAGCTAAGTTGAACACATCGGCAGAATTAGTGAATGACATAGGGAACAATAGGATGTTGGAAAACATAGAACTGCAGTGGACACCTCTGAGTGTCTTTTTGTGAACAGAGAATGTATTGAGGACGAACAGGGTGAAGAAAGGAAAAAAAGGGGGGTGGGTCTGCCAAGCATATTATCTAGGTTACGTGATATAGTGCATAAGATATCACCTAGTCAGCCAGAAGGTAGCCAGGGCAAAGGTGTGACATATGGGTGTTGTACAACCTCGAGCATGGCGAGGAAGTCAGGGCTGTCTTTGAACCGTAGCCACAGGGACCATACCGACACAAGCGTTTTACACTTGTCCTCTGCCGAGGAGATTATATCCTCCATGTTCATGTAATGATCATATCCTCATAAGCCACTCATGGATTGCGGGCAAATTAGGGGATCTCCAGTGAGTCTGGATGACTCCAATGGCAGTTAGCTGGAATAGGTGTTCAACGACTGCGGAGGGAAAGACAGGAGCCAGTATTTTAAGTCTAAATTTGGGGCAGTCCCACCAAATGTGGACATAAGTTCCTATTGCATCCAATGCTATGTACTCAATTCTTATATTTTGGGCTCTATACACCACCACAATGGATGAAACATGAAACAAACAAGATGTGTTTTAACTGCAGATTTTCATCTTTAATTTGAGTATCTACATCAAGTGAAAGGTGTATGGGGAATTACAATCGTTTCTATATGTGCCTTCCACTTTTTAAGGGACAAAGGGGGGAATTTACCAAAGGTCAATTTGGAGAGGGATTTCAAAACTACTCAAATCGCAGAGATTTCGACATGGCTTGGGGACTTGCATTATTCAGTAATAGTCGATTTGCTGTGTTGATTTCAAATCTCCGTTTATTTGGTTCGATTTGACTTGGGGATTTGAGTTCAAATTCATCGATTTGATATGTATTCACAAAAATCCATATACTGCTGTGCTGAATCAATCAATGGCCAATTACCTGGCACCATAATACAGGTGTATGTTTTGTTTATGTAAGGTATGAATAACATAAAAATGAAAAGGTCAAGTTTTTGTTTGCCAACAAATACAGATGTAGCATGACAATATAGAAAAAGTATAAACAATTTACAAAATAAATGTTGGGTACACTAGGTTCATTCACAATCAGCACACAATGTAACCCTATAAAACATAATCAGACTTGAAAAATGTTTTGCAATCAAAATGGATCCTTTAAATGGTGTTCCCAGTTAGCAATCAATGGTATGGCTAGGGAAATGGGTCAAATCTCCTTAACCAGGTGTCGATTTGCCTATTGTCAATTTGGCAGATTCACAGTAAATTTAAAAACTGTATGCTTCATATTGAGGAAATGACCAGGTCGATTTGAGAAAAGGGATTTGAAATCGACAGCCAGACAAGCGATTTCAAAGCAAATCCACAGGTAAACCAATTAATACAAAGATGATTTAATTGTGGTTAAATCAGTTAAAACAACTTTGTATTAATTGGTTAGCTTGTCTTTCTTGGAATTTAGGGTTGTTTAGTTTGTCCCAATACTTTTGGTCCCTTAAAAAGCGGGAGGCCAACTCTTCCCTCATCATACAGACCAATCTCATCATACAGACCAATCTTACAATAGCCTTGCGTTCCTCAACAGAATATAGCGGAATAAAGAGAAAGGTAGAACCGTGTTTAAATCAACTTTGCATTAATTGGTTAGCTTGTCTTTTTTGGAAGTGTGGCAATTCTTCAAATATTTTATATCCCAAGAAATTATATTATCTGTGTTATTTCTGTTATTATATTGTGCTGATCTTTTAGTTGCTCATCAACAGGTAGCAAATAGCAAAATGGCCAATTCAACAAGCAAATCAATTCCCTTTTTTTCGATTTGAACAAATCAACCTTTAGTAAATACCCCCCAAAAGTAATAGGGAATCAAAAGCTATTTCATGGAAAGGGATGGGCTATTCCCTCATTATTTCATCATCAATTAAACAAGTCAAAGTCTGGAGGTGATTTTAGGTGTGACATTTGCATAGTGTGACATTTGCATTTAGAATCTGTTGCTGTTGACTCTCAATATGAAATCCAAAGAGATGTCACTATCAGTGAAAAAAGTCATTATTTGGCTGAAAAACAAAACCTATCGGATCCATAGCAAAAACATTAGATGTGGCCAAATCAACAGTTTTGAACAGTCTTAAAAATAAAGAATGCACCAAAGAGCTCAGCAACACCCTGGAGACTAGGGAAAACAACTGTGGTGAATGACAGAAGGATTGTTTCCCTGGTGAAAAAATCCACTTCACAGTTGGCCTAATCAAGAACACTCTCTAGAGGGTAGGTGTATATGTGTCAAAGTCAACAATCAAGAGAAGACTTCACAAGAGTGAATATAGAGGGTTCACCACAAGATTGATGAGCCACAAAAACAGCAACTTGATTAAATTAGAGTTTGCCAAACAAAATCTACAAAAGCCATTACAACTGAATCCAATTGAGTATGAATTATTCATGAAGACAAAACAGAGCATCACTAGGGATGAAAACCAGCTTCTAGTGATGCCTATGCATTACAGACTGCCAAGGATTTTCAACAAAGTATTAAAAAGTTAGATTTAGGGTTGTTTAGTTTGTCCCAATACTTTTGGTCCCTTAAAAAGCTGGAGGCCAACTCTTCCCTCATCAAAAAGAGATTCTGGCGCTCAACTTAGGTGTATCCACACTAATTACTTATATATATTTTGAATTTAAAAGCAGCTTTCCTTAGGGGCGACTTAACCCCTTAAGAACAAAAACAAAAGCCAAGTGGAGCGCTATAAATTCAAAAACATAATTTTTAATATATACAATATACAATTTAAATAATACAATTGTTAAAAGATGTATCACAAAATCATATCGATTGTTGTTTATATAGATGTTAATATTTCCCTTGAAAGAGTTATTAAGCTTGGTATAAAGTAGCTACATGCAGAGTTAGAATGATGGTATAGTTACCCCAGATTCCAAGTTTTGGGTGGTGGCACGATGGAGAAGTTGGGGTAGCTCCTGTATATGTAGCTTGGCTTTTTCTGAATCTCCGGCAGATAGTGCTCGTGGGCTCCAGTGGAAGGCAATTAAATCCCCAATATATGAAGTAGAGATGACTCCAATGGCAGTTAGCTGGAATAGACTGTGGTCCCGGGTCGAGGGGGGGGGGGGCTCTAACACAATGTGCGAGCCTCAGCCGCGAGTCCCCGTTTTGCAGAAGTGAGCTGGTATAAGGCTACGGGACTCCAGCTGCTGCTCTGGGCTCCAGCACAGTGTGTGAGCCTGTGTTGAAGAGTCCTGCGAAGTAGCAGGTAGTGTTCGGATCTTAAGCACCCGAGTCCCGTAATGCAGCAATGCAATGGTATGAAGCTGCGGGACTCCAGCGGCTGTTTCCTTCTGTGTTAGTCGCACTCCTTCTGTGGGGAGGGATCCCGGTGCACGTGGAGCACTCCCGCTAAGGGGAGAGTTCTTATTAAGTGTCCCACGTGTGTCCCAGTTTAGTGACTGCAATATTAAAAGGGAATATACCTTCTTTTCAGCACCTGTGATCTGGAGCAGTAAATGCCGGTCTTTCAAGGGGTATAATATCAGCAGAGTCGGTATGGATAATTAAAATAGCAGACATCTCTTACGCGTTTCTCCCGGAGGTTTCATCAGAGAGAGTCCTGATGGGATATGGAGTTACCTTTATATATACTGATCACACCNGTGATGGTGTGATTACATTTAAAAAGACAGTGATACAAAAAACTTAATATAGGAACATGGAGAGTCTTAGGCATTATCAAGCACTATTATAGTGCATTAATATGTATGTCATATTGTGATGTTTTAGATTAATTATAATATATATATATGTATGTATGTAATCAGGCTACTACACAGACAATTGAAACAAAGCTCGGACCACATACAATTTCTTAAAACACATATGATGTTCTTTATATAAAAAGAGAAGAGGGAAAAGGGGATTGATAGCGATGATGATGAGCATATAAATGTAAATTTATTATTTATTATTGGCATTACGCCGTATTAGGAAAATATTATTCTTTTCGTACATCATGATTTAATTCAATAGATTCGTTGAGGCCCAATGGAAACATTGTATTCAAGTTCAGTATCCAGAAGGCCTCTCTCTTACATAATAGAGGAAACTGATCACCTTCTCTAATAGACGGCTTAATAGCTTCTATGCCCTTTACTTTGATATAATTTATATTGCCTTTATGTTTTTGATGAATATGTCTCGACAGTGAGTGGTTCAAGTTTTTCTTAATAATATTACGACGGTGTTCTAAAAACCTTGTATTTAGTTCTCTTGTAGTATTGTTTGCCACATTGGCATGAAATTAAATATACTACATAGGAACTTTTGCAATTAATATATGTCGTAATCGGAAAAGATTTGTTTTCAGTCGTAGACCTAAATTTAGCTGCTTCTTTATCAATGAATTTACACGTTAGGCAAAACATTTTACTGCATGGAAAACAACCTATTGGTTTACTTGGTAACCAATTACCTGAAATAGAGTTTTCACACTGTGAATCTGGATTTTTTGTTTTCTTAAGATGGCTCTTTACTAAGAGATTTCTCAAATTATTAGCACGTCTAAAGATTACTGGGAATCTCTTACATTTAAAGTTCTCTCCCAAAACGGGATCACACTCTAAAACCGAGCTGTTTCGTCTTATTATATTCTTAATCTGACCAGCATATGTATTATATTGGGTGACAAATAGGGGGTCTGATTTATCGAATCTATTTGTTTTTTATTTTTTTTCCTTGTAGGAGGGTTTCTCTATGTTGTAGTTGGACTTGTTGTAAGTACTCATCAATTAGAGTCTGAGGGTAATTTTGAGATATAAAGGATGCTTTCATCGTTTCAGCCTGTCTATGGAAGTCTTTATCCGAGGCGCAGTTTCTCCTAAGTCGGAGAAACTGTCCCCTCGGAATATTGGTCTTCCATTCTTTCTGATGACAACTATTAAAATCTAAAAACTTATTTGTGTCTACGTCTTTCTTAAAATTTTTAGTATTAATCATAGAATTTTCGATGTAAATAGTGATGTCTAGAAAATAATTTCTGTGTCACTCACATTTTGGGTAAATTTTAGACCAAAGTGATTTTGGTTTATATGTGCTAGGAACTGTGTAGTGGAAGAAAGATCCCCATCCCAAACAAAAAAAGGTCATCAATATATCTTCCATAGGTGACCAGATTCGCCCCGAACGGTCCCCCCCATATGAGCTCATTTTCCAACGAGCCCATATAGAGGTTAGCATAGCTCGGGGCGAATCTGGTCCCCATGGCCGTGCACTTAGATTGTAAATAATATTCACTGTGAAAGATAAAAAAAATTATGATGTAATATAAATGATACTCCATCAACTAAAAATTCCCGTAGTCCATCAGAGATATCTTCTTGGCTTTGTAAAACAGAATCAATCACCTCTATCCCCTGTGAATGGGGTATGTTAGAATATAAAGATGCAACGTCACATGTCATTAAAAGGTATCCATCCTTCCATTCCACTCCCTCAATCAATTTTAAAAATTGTGTAGTATCCTTAATGTAGGATTTTAATTGACATACAAGAGGTTGTAAATATACGCCCACAAGATGGGACAGGTTGGACGTTAAAGAACCAACCCCCGAGATGATGGGTTGACCCGGGGGGTTGGTTCTTGACTTGTGAATCTTCGGTACATGGTAGAATGTGGGTATTACAGGATGGGGGATGGAAAGGAAATCTGCAGTTTTTTTTTATCAATTACTCCCCTATTTTTGGCTTTTTCGATCTGAATTTTATATTGAGCATTAATGGAGGAACTTGGGTTATGAGTAAGTTTTTTTTATAAAAGGTCGTGTCTTGTAGTTGCCTGTTGGCTTCTGCAATATATTGTGACCTGTCCATTATTATCAAGCCCCTCCCCCCTTGTCAGCGGGCTTGATAATAATGGAGCTATCTTGTTGAAGAGACTGTAATTTACATCTATCTCCATGTGTAAGGTTATCTTTTATAGGCATTTTTTCTGCCATAGAACATAGACGCTTAAAATCTAAAAGGGTCTTTTCATAGAATGCTTCAATGCATCCTGTTTTTATCTCTTTGCTAAATACAAATTATAAGCTGCTAACAAAAATATTGGCGGACCAATTAAAAAATATTCTTCCATCTATTATTCATGAAAATCAGACCGGTTCGGTATGAAATAAGGGGAAGGTTTTAGAAATTATACAATATATAGAGACAAATCCTAGTTCCACTTCTAATGCCATTCTCTCATTAGACGCAGGAAAGGAATTCGATATGGTCACATGGGATCATTTATACGAATACCTCTCCCGATTTGGAATCCCGGAATTATTTATTAATCTAATACAAACTTTACACACAGGTGGCAGCCAATGGCTGTATATCAAGTTATTTTTAAATTGCGAGAGGACAAGGATGTCTCCTATCCCCCCTATTATTATTATTATTAATAACGCTTATTTAGCTACAAAGTATCCGCAGCGCCGTACAACGGGGAATACAGACAGACAGAAGAGGAGCCCTGCCCGCAATCTTACATTCTAAGGGAGATTAGGGATTTGATACATAGGGGTAATTACACATACACTAGGGNCAATTTTTAGACAGTTGCCAATTAACCTGCCGGTATGTTTTTGGGATGTGGGAGGAAACCGGAGCACCCGGAGGAAACCCAGGCAGACACGGGGAGAACATACAAACTCCACACAGGTAAGGTTCTGTCCGGCAATCGAACTTACAACCTCAGAGCTGTGAAGCAGGAACGCTAACCGTTGAGCCATCCGTGCTGCCCAATATTCGCAATAGCATTGGAACCCTTACAATAGCTTTGCATTCCTCAACAGAATATAGTGGAATAAAGATGAGGAAGGTAGAAGAAAAAATATTCGCCCAGGACATGTTACTGTTAGTATCACAAGTTAACTGGTGAATTTCAGTCATTTTGAAATTAATAGGAGAGTTTAGGAGTTTTTCAGGATACAGGGTTAATTTGAATAAATCAGAAATACTTTCATTAACGGAAAAAGAAAACATCTATAGAGATCCATTAATATCAGAGACGTTTAAGATGACTATCTCATATTTTAAGTATCAGGGAATCCAGATCTATTAAATCAATTCCTAAAATTAATTTTAAGGCGGCTTTAAATAATATTAAATAATATTAAATGGTATTTTTCCTATGTTATCATATTTTATTAATATGTTGCCTATAGCACTATGTAAGAAGGATATGGCCAGGCATATGAGACTTTTCTCTGAATTTATCTGGTGTTGAATGAGGCCTAGAATAGCACAAACAATATTACATGTTAGAAGAAAAGCATGCAGCTTAGGATTTCCGGAAGTGCGTAGTTACACTCAAAGTGTGATGCTCTGATATGCATTAGATTTGTTAACTGGGAAAATGTGCTATACCAATCTATCCTTGGAAACTGAGTTGATCTCTCCATACTTTCTATCTGCTTTATTACATCTTACACACATTAAAATACCCAACTATATAGCTAACAATAACATTTTCCGAGATACATATATAACATAGAGGGCTAAAGTGTTGAATAGGGCCGATATTTCACAAGCTCATGGTATGGAACAAATCTTGGATCTGCCCAAAATGTCATGGTACAAAGGCCACATTCATACATAACATGTGGGAATGTGGAAAAATAAGAAAAATGCAGAATAAGGTATTGGGTCTTTTGAATACATTGAGTGGATCCTGACTACCAAAAGACTCATATGTCCTACTTTGGGCAAACTTCACTAATTGGCAGGCCCTTCCAGGGGTTAGGGCAGTAAAGGCACTGTTTACAATAATAGTTACAATGGCAAAAAAAGCAATATTACAGCAGTGGATAAAACCCAATCTACCAATCTACCCAATCTCTCCAAGCATTTTATGGGAAGTTGGGTAGATATATAGAGTACCTACCAATAGAAACAAAGACAAATATTTGAAAATACAGAGTGGTTCATGTCTAGAAACCAAATTATATGATGGAATAATAAGACTGCTGGATATGGATAGTTGGAAGTT
This sequence comes from Platyplectrum ornatum, assembly GCA_016617825.1. Taxonomy (NCBI): domain Eukaryota; kingdom Metazoa; phylum Chordata; class Amphibia; order Anura; family Limnodynastidae; genus Platyplectrum; species Platyplectrum ornatum. The sequence goes on along the minus strand of JABWIB010002812.1, from coordinate 39,681 downwards.
GAATTGAATTGGCTGAGATTAAGTGGGAGATATTAGATATGTGTCGTTTTTCTCTTTTTTTTTTCTTTTTCTCTTTCTAATAGGGGTTGTTTGTGGTAAGGAGAAAATGTAAATACTATAAATATATGTATAATGTGTTAATATGTGTGGATTTCTAAATGTTTAACATGTATTGTGTGAACTAGAAAATAAAAAATATTGTAAATAAAAAAAAGCGGGAGGCACACTATAGAAACCCCAATAGAAACGTGGTTTTGATATTTTCACCTTTATTATGATGCAGTGGAAACTTTCCGAGTGACCCTGAATCCACTCCACTGCCCTGTTCTTATCCCTAACCCTCACAAAGGACATACATACTGGGGGGGGGGAGGCTTAAACTCAAGTCAATAAATTATCCCAGTGGCGCCTCGGCTTATATTTGGGTCAGCTAATATTCAAGCATATATGGTATATAACATTTCCTGCAATTTACCTGAATCTTGCAAGATTCAGTGATGCAATATGAAACCAGCAGGAGCGTACATCGCATCATCTCACCCGATATTGCATAAGTGTATGAAAAGCATAAGTCGTGAGTAAGTCAACAGTATGTAAAGTCTGGATCTGGTCCGTGGTGCACAACATTGCATGTTGACAGATTGAATCTCGTATAGAATTGTGAAGTTGTGATGATTCTTTTTTGTATAATGTCATGAAGAGTAGAAAACTTTGTAAAAATAATAACTGATAAATGTTCAGTCATATCAGATACATCATGAAAGACAAGTAACAATTTTGCATGGGTTGGTTGTTTTATTATCATGCGCCAATAAGTTATTAAAGTCTTCTTATAAATAAAGTCATATGTTTGCCTCTTTAGATTATACACTCATAACAGATTATACAACATACAGTATTTACAGCTACCAAATATGAATAAGTGAGCCAAGAAGAAAATTCATTATAAATACTGTGTTGTAAGAGGAATATAAATGTATTTAATTTTGCAAGGTCTATGGAAGGTAATGGTGATTTAACTGAGCATCTGTCAGATCTATTTAAACTGTGTAAAATGATAAATAGACAGGGATACTGCTTTTTGTTCAAAGATTAAAAAAACAAAAACAAAAATTAATAAAAAAAAAGGTACATGTACGGACAGCCTCCTTGTCTTGCTGCAGAATGGATCATTGCAAATCATTGTTATCATAGGGAAACAAAATTAAGTATGGATTTTATTATATCTATATATATATATCTATCTATATATCTATCTATATATATATATATATATATATATATATATATATATATATATATAGGTTTTATTATTTTTCCCCTCCAACACAAAGAAAAAATTACACTTGTGGGAGTGTCTGTGAAAAGTGCGGGGCTTGCCATTCCCAGTATAGTAACTGCAGCCCTTTTATAACCCATACAGACCATTTAGAATCTGTACTGCACAAGCTAAAGAGGTACAGTTGGAAGGTATGTTTATATTTTTATTTTTTTTTGTTTTTTGTGGAACACTCTGTGACAGTGTAATAGAAAGAAATCTCTTGTATTGCATTGTATGTGCAACAAAGTGTGAGTGTAAAATATTCTGTCTAAATTAGAAAGATAGATAAATCGATACATTTTATTAATTGTTAGAGCTAAAAAATAAGCTGAAGCCTCCAAATNAAGACTCACTTTTCACCCAGTCTTATAAGTTAAGAATATATCAATAGATGTATAGATAACTGTATAATGTCATATACAGTACATGATTCAGTTCCAGTATTTCATTCTTTTTGGGGAATTCATGTCGGATAGAACTTATATATGTTTACCTTACAGTGAGTAATATACACTATATACATCACATTAAATTAGCAATGGTATTTGCAATACCTACAATTAGCCAGTCTACAGTGAATCCATGGATCTCATGGTTTAGCACATAGAGCCATAATTACAGGAACACTTTTTTTAAATAAAATATGCACATAAAGAGTAACATTTTGAATGGAGTGAAATCAGTATATGGGGAGCTAAACTGAGAAAAAAAAATCGCTCTGAGGAAGGGGGAGGAGCCCCCGAAACGCATCAGCGGTGACTGCTTACAGAGACTTCCTCCAGGTCCAGGCGTGCATAGGACGTGACTACAACCTGCCCTTAGATCCATCCACCGGTTTCGTTCTTCATCCGTAGCATCCCGGGTTCAGCTACCTTCTACCGGCTTGTGGACAGTGTGCTCCGGTCCTTTCTCCCTATCCTGGGTACGAGAAGTCTTCTTTCATTGATTTATTTATTAATTTATTTATTGATTTGTTTTATTCATATTGGTTTTATATCGTGGTCTTTTTTATACATTTGGTTTGGCTATTAAAAGTATTGTTATTGCTTTAACTAATTGAGTTCCTTTCTCCCTTTTCTAAGGGTCACTATATAAGAAAGAACCGCCTGGAGGGATACATAATACCATCTGGGACTTTTATCATTTTCAGTATACCTTAATTTACCATAGCAATGTATGTATCGTTGTATTTTTATAACAGTCTTTGAGAGTCACATATATTTTTTAATTTTTTTTTTTTTCTCAGTTTAGCTCCCCATATACTGATTTCATTCCATTCAAAATTTGTTATAGTCTTTTTGGGGACACAGTGAATCCCTCGTTTCAGTCTGGGTAGAGCTTTACTTTTAGGGAGCGCCTCATAAAAATTACAAACTTTCTCTTTTTACACATTAAAGAGTAACATTTGTTTGTAGCTTCAAACTAATATTAACTTTATAAAAGCACTAAAATCCTCTGCGCTCATATAACCATGTCAGTTTCTACATTCTAAGGAATATTGGAAAAAGAAAAGGAAAACAAAAGAAAGTTTAATTTCCTTTAAGATTATTTTACATCACTTTCGCACTAGGTGGGTGAACCACATGTGCTATCTAAATTTAAATGAAAATTCAAATGAGGATTGCACTGTTATAAGAAAGAGTCTTGTATTACTCACAGAGATGACCATAAGAACTTATTTTTATGAAGCACCTGTTAAATATGCAATCATAAAATGTAAACAAACATAAATAAAATATTTATATCAAATAGAGATGTCAATAATGCAATCTTTTACATAATGTAGCACATAACACTCATAATTTCAGCTACCTTTCTACTTATAAAGATGACATATACATTGCACAGGACATTGGGATTAATATTTATGTGGACAGAAATATAGAAAATTAAATGGGTCTCAGATGGATTTGATTATTCCAGGTGCAACCAAGATTTAAAAATAATAACAATAACAATGAAAAACAGATAATAACAAAAAAGACTTTTAACAGACACACCCTGTCAAGCACACTGACAAGCTCCCTGCACATCCGATCACATACCCTGTTCCGATTGCCTGAAAACGGCGTCGTTTTCAGTGAAAACGACGCCTCTAGTGGAAAAGACGCAGTTTCCAGGCAATCTGAATGATGCCTTTTCAAAACGGCGCCTTAGGCACGCCGGCTTCAGTGTGTAAGAGGGGAGGCGATTGGACTAAAAAGACGTGATCATTACGATCACAGTCTTTTTAGGTCCCCTCTCCTCCTGTGATACTTTTAAGCTGGAAGCCGCCAATTTCGGCAGCTTCCAGCGACGGCTCTGCCTGCAGCTTTTTAGCCACAGGCAATCTGAACACGGCAAGCGTGTCAGCCTGACTCTTTGATTGGATGGACAAGTGATGGCCAGGGTGCCTGTCCCTGTGACTGACAGGTGTGCTGTCCCTACTCCACTGCCAGTAAATCTGACCATAAGAAAGTTAGGAGCCCTGCGCTTCTATAGGTTTAGTGACCTATTGCTGTTTTATAGAAGAGCAGACTGTCTCTCATTCTTATGGCAGGAGTACATAATTAGCTAATAACCACTTTATAAGTTAAAACCACAAATTTAGAACAATAGAGATATAAAGAGCAAAATACTAAGAAATTGAGCAATTGTTTTTTATTCAACTTAAAGTTTTACGCCACAATGCTTTCTGTATTTATCACAAGAGTGGCATCAGAACACACCTAAACAAACAAGCTATACAAAGTTATTCATTTATGATTCTTTGACAAACTTTTTCATGTTAAACTAGTCACACTTGTGTGCAAATATGTAATTATCTCACTAAAAATAATTTAAATCCCTCCTCTTTTCTATGGTATTCTTACTTTATATTGTTTTTGTGCTACTTATTTAATCAAAATGTCTTTGACCTAATTAGCAATTGGCTTGTTTTTGTTTTCGTAAAAGCTTTAGCATGGCAAAACGCGTGCCAGGCTAGAGTGGAGCTGTGCACAAGCTCCCCTCTTTTACATTGTAGTGCAACTGTATTGAGGATGCGATCAGCCGCATGTCATATTAATTCTAGTGTGACCGACTGTTAGGATATTTAGACAAAAAATCAACAGAGTGCACACTCATATACAGTAATAATCCTCCATATATTATTAATTAGTTCATAGGTGCACACACACAAGGATAATATTTAAAAATTATTAATCTTTAATGGTATACTTTAAAATATTAGGGATATATAAAAAGCGAAAAATGTATTAAAACATAGATAGAATGGTGAAGTAGTAAAGAATTAGTGTATTAAAATCCCAGGCGTGGCGGACAGCACCCTCCTACTCAAAAAGTCTCAATTTAAATAACTCATTATTCTATGAAGTATTAATAGGGAGACTTGAATCTGTGATAAAGTGCTTGTGCAGAATATATTGCACTTATATAAATGTAAACATGTATACACTCATAGATGAATGAAAGTGTTTGTTATGCATATAGCTTCACAGTCTTCCGGAATGAGGGAACAAAGCACATGCAGGGTGTATTGCACTCAATTTGATCTAAATTAAATAGATCCACAATGGGTAAAGTGCTGTTAATTTATATTGCACTATCCCTTTATAGTTTATAAAGTGCCATAATAAGGTGCTGATATACTCTTATTAACTGGATACATTTTGGCATGTGACATTGCACAATCCCTGCCCTTAAGGTGCTAATATGCTTCTATTGGTAGAATAAAGGAGCCCACCAATCCAGTCCTATGGGCACAGGAGATATAAAGATAGAACCCTACCTCTATTTATATCTCTCTAGATCTAAAAGATCTTATCCCCTGTTACCTTGGTGGGAAAACCCACCTACACCACTGTCCCTATGTTCCCTATTTCTTCATAGCCCTATTAGCTAAATTCTCCATCACAGTATCAAAAATAAAAAGAGTATACTAATAGGTAAGAGGAGAGTTTGTGCTGCCGCCAGCCTAATGCCAATGCGTGTTTCGCTTCGTCAGAGCAGTCCCGCCCCCATCAGCCTCTGGTCTTAAATAGTCTCTACCAGCCAATGGTAAATTAGCGATTAATCCACGTGATCACCCTCAGGGATCGGAAGTCGGCATGATCGTCATATCCATGATTACTTCCGGGTCCCCCCCTGAGTTCAACACTCTCCATTATCTTCTATAGTGAGGGCGCACGCGAGCCAGCATACTTTCGGGTTGACACCGAACCTCCTTTTGGTCAATCCATGGAACACACATGACCCGGGATGTTTCCCTTCCGGGTCACAGTCTCTGCCTACGATCACATCTCCCGTGCAGCGGGAGGCATATCTGGGGTGTAGCCGTCATACTTCCGGGTTCCCATCATACATCTATTCAGTCAGCTCGTGGTGTATGGAGCGCATATAGAGCATAACATTCTACTTCCGGGTAGTGTTCTGAATGTGCGTCCCCCGTTGCCAAATCAAATATCCACACATCATTATAATAGACTCCATATCAAGTGGACAGGGTCTAATGTTTAGCCAATAGCGATGCAACCTAATTATGCCATGTTATATTCATAAGTGAACGATTTAAGGAAGTTATAGGATATTCTGGATTACATAAAGTGTCCTCTTACCACTGGATCCCTATTGAGGTAAAAGTGCATTATACTACAATTGGGATACTGTTGATTATAAACGCTTGGTCTTATTAGAATTGCACTGAGGAAAAATAAATAAAAAATATAAATAAATTTAAAAAAAAGGAAGAAGAAATTAAATTAAATGTTAATATTAAATAATGAAAACATTCCAAGTGGGGTCAAAAATTAGGGATTGTGTATACAACCCCTTGGAAGGTGACTATAGTGACATGTAACCAAAAGTGACATGCAAAGTGTCGAACCAATTAAAGTCAAGGTAAGTGTTACAAGGTGAGTTGTAAAATAGATAAATTGAGTTGAACTGTGTGTAATGTAATTACATAGACTTGTGATACACTTAATAATGAATATCTTACTGTGTTGTGTGACCCATATTTACAAGGTAAGTTTTAGGACAATCAAACAAAAAGTACAACAGGACCTAAGGTGTAGTGTAGTACATAATAATAATAATGATGAGGTGATAATTGCGTGTGACTGCAACGTAAATAAAGTGTCTCTATACATAGAGTATAAGGGCTGGATTCAGCTTTTCACTCTCATGACTTACACTCATGAGTAACACTCTCATGGCCAAAACCATGTTGAATTGCAGGGGAGGTAAAATGAATGTCAGTGTTTGCATGCAGGGAGAATACTTTATTGTTGCATGTTGCACACAGATACTGACCAGTGTTACTGTTACACTGTTATTAGACTAGGNCTAGGAAACATCAGCTGTCACTTGTTATGCTGATTGCAACTAATTAAATTTACCTCCCCTGCAATTCAGCATGGTTTTGCCCATGAGAGTGTAATAGTCATGAGAGTGAAAAGCTGAATCTGGCCCTAATTGAGTATATACTCAGTTTCAATTCTATAAGAAGACTGAAAAGTTGTTACACTCATTTAATCCATGTGGAATGATGGTATTCATCATAAAAATCATCTCAGTCTCTTGCCTAAGCAGTAAATTATCCCAATCTCCTCCACGAAAGGGCTTCCCCATTTTCTTGAGAGCATATGCCTTCAACAGGTTGGGGTTGCTGTCATGATAAAGATAAAAGTGTCTTGCGACACTAGTCAGTGGTTTATGGCTTCCCATATCTCTCACTGTTCTTTATATTGCTCACATGCTCAAGAACTTGTTGTTTAAGCTGTCGCTTAGTCTTCCCAATTTATTTGAGGCCGCAAGGGTACTCTAAACAATAAATGACACCAACTGAGTCGCAAGAGATGTATTGTCGTACAGAATGTTCCTTGTTGTACCTATCCACATATTGCATAGTATTGGTCATAAACCGGCACGCTTTACAACATCTACATTTGTAGAAGCCTATCCTCCCATACACATTCACTTTCTTGTTTTTTTTCAAAGTGGCTAGAGACCAAGTAGTCTCGTAGGCTATGTCACTGTCGCCAGCTCATCTGTGCCCTTTCGGGTAAACATGACTTCAATATCTGGTCTTGTTTCAGGATATGCTAGTGTCTTTGGTTGGTTTGTTGGATCTCTTTCCAATATCAGTTAAAACGGGTAATGAACCTAATAGTTGGAGCGGGTGATAATCCATCATCTGGTCTAGGATGAAGTATTTGTTGTCTCTGTTGTAAGCCCTATGTAAGTTCCTTTTACTGTATTCCCTTGCCAATTAACGTTCGGTCAACTCCGGGCTCTCAGTTTGAATAGCCCATCTGTTGAACAATTTCTCCTTATGCGGAGATATTCTCCGTATGGCACTGATCTTATTGTGGCCGGAAAGTGGTAGCTATTAGCATGGAGGATGCTATTGGTGGCCGTGGTTTTCCTGAACATATTAGTGCTGAAATCCGCGTTCATGATGATCTCTAAATCTAGGAAATTCACTTTAGTTTTACTTACATCTAGGGTGAGACGCAAGTTCAGGGAATTTGTGTTTAACAGGTCTACAAATTCATGGAGAAGGTGAGTATCCCCCTCCCACAGGACATAGAGATCGTCGATATATCTTGTCCATAACAGGATATGATCTGTATATCTACTGTTGTCTTCTGAGAAGACAATCTCTTTTTCCCACCACCTGAGGTACAAATTGGCTTATGTCGGAGCGCAAGCCGCGCCCATCGCCGTACCTCGGGTCTGTAGATAAAAATTTTAGTTAAACACAAAATAGTTTCTTGTTAAGACAAATCTCAGGAGTTCCAAAATAAATGGTCCTGTGGCAGTATGTTTGTCCATCCCTAAAAAATATTCAGTTGCTGCTATGCCATATTCATGCTCAATGGACGAATACAATGACTCAACGTCCATTGTGCAGAGGTGGACATTCTCATTTAAAGCTATACCATCAATCTTCTTCAAAATACCCGAGGTGTCTTGGATATATGATGGCAGAGTTTCAACGAATTTCCTTAGATGATATGAACTGAGATGCTCTTTCAGTTAATGCCCCTATACCGGAGACAATGAGTCTACCAGGTGGACTGGTCTGATTTTTGTGGACCTTAAGTAACAGATAAAAAGTTGCTACTTTAGGATGATCTACTGTCAAAAAATCTAGGACCAATTTATCAATCACTCCCTGTTTATATCCATCATCAAGTAGATTCACATATTGTCTCTTGAAATTCTCAGTGGGATTGAATATTAATTTCCTGTAGCAGCTGTATGCAATTGTTTTTTTTAATGTTTTTCGCCAAATTATTTTTTTTAATGAATACCAATAAAGGTTTATATTCTTAAGATGTGTTACTTTCTATTTACTTTGCTTTGAGTGCCCCATATATATAGTCCCAGCGACGCCATACCATGATGCACCGGAAACTTTCCTAGGGAGCCTGAATCCACTCCACTGCCCTGTTCTTATCCCTAACCCTCAGTTTACCTCCTCACAAAGGTGCTTAACCCTGCCATGCTGTATGGAGCCCCTCACCTGCAGGGTAATCTATACTTAGGGAAAGGGGAGGGAAATTTCACGGATGTAAAAATCAAAAGGGATATTGTGACGACCAAATTCAAAAAGTAATAATCATAGCTGGCATCCCTAATAATGTCTCCTAAAAAGGAATCCGTGGTCAGAGGAATCGCTTATCACTGCTAAAGCAGNGCTTTTTTATGGCTGCATAATTGTAGCGCCTGCATTTTCATTCATCCTCAATAAAGTTGATACGTAATGTCTAGTAAACGTTTTCTTGCTCTGTAACTTTAAATTTCAAATTCTTGATCTCTTATAATACATGACTATTCATCATGAACTGAAATATAATTGATTTCTACCACACAATTCCCAGTTTATAATAACAAGCCACAAACAATAGTGGCCTCAGAATATCTGCTGTTCCCAAATACCCCTTTCACAGGGTTAATTGTTGGGGGTAGAAGAAGCACTTTTGCCGCCTTTACACACCTCTGCATTGAATAAATAGAGCCATTTGGAAAGCATTATAGAGCAACGTGAAAACAAAAATGTTAAATTGTATTAATACTGATATATATTTTTCCCTTTATATCAATGACTGCTTTGTTTCACCTGTGTCTGTAATATGTCTTAAAAGTGTAAAAAAAAAAAAAAAGAGTACACAATTTATTCAGATTAACCCCTTCTCACTCTGGCAGGAGGAGAGTTTGCGCTTGAGTGGGCGTATGTGTATGCCTGCGTGAGCAATGGTCACCATCAATAGCAGCCATCACTAGTACTTGCTAGGAGGGGAGGATCAAATTGTTCCCATCCAACAGATCGCTGCAATTGGCTAGTCATTTCTGAATTTTGAATGAATGTTGATCTGTAAGTCTCCTAAAATAAATAAAGATCTAGAGATTATTTATTTACAAACAGGTTAATAGTAGTCTGTTTGGGAATGAATAATCGCTATATCTGTGTTTACAATATAACAACACAATGTAAAAAAAATTAAGGAACTTAAGCTGGACATACACTATAAGATAAATTGTTCCAATCGAAAGATTTTTCAAGAGTGGGTAAAACCACATTGAATTGCAGGGGAGGTAAAATGAATGTCAGTGTTTGCATGCAGGGAGAATACTTTATTGTTGCATGTTGCACACAG
>JABWIB010002812.1:5617-18506 GCA_016617825.1 Platyplectrum ornatum | reverse complement strand
GTGTAAAATAGGGCTTGGTCATTAGGGACCAAATAGGCTGCGTCACAAAGGGGTTAAAAACCAAATAAAATTTTTGCATGTAATTGATTACACCAGTTTACAATGATTTTGGCCCAAGGCATCATATGTGTTATGTTCATATTATATGTGTGTTCATATTATATGTGAGGGGCTGTGCAGATTTGGGGTGGGGTTTGGCTGGGCAGGGGGCGGTGTTTGGTCAGGCAAATGTTGGGATGTATGAGTAAAGACATGCCTCTGCCAAAACCTTCAGTAAAGTTCAGTCATGACCTAACATTTGTGTGTCCCTGTCCATCTTCACATTTTATTACTCAAGGGGATCTCAGTCAAGAAGAACTTTTGGGATCCAGATTGAAAGGTTGGAATCTCCTTCAAATAGACAGTAAAGTATGAGTTTTAAGACAGATACAAAGTGACTTTAAGAATTCCTTTGCCTGTAAAGATGGACTTATGTTGTCCCATGATATCCAGTCTTTTATGGAAGCACTTGACCCCAGGCACAAAGTAGAGAATTGGCATGTGTTTATTGATTTCTCAATAGTGAATTTAAAAGCTGTGCTACTCCACAACAGCAACAAGTTACCCTCAATACCACTGGCTAATGCTACTGCTACTTTTAAACACATGTGAATGTGAAAATCCTGCTGAACAAAATCAAATTTGAAGAGCACAGATGGCATATCTGTGGCTACCTAAAAGTCACTCCTCATGGGACTGCAACTCACAAAACGCTGCTGTTTTCTGTAGTACAGCAGACATTGGGCAATTCATTATGTTCAAAAGCAGTTGATCCAAAAAAGTCTATCTGCCTTATACATTTAAAACTGGGTCTTGCCAAGAGCTTTAGAAAAGTTCTGGATCAGTATGGACTGGCAAAGCTCAAGGACAGGATAGGTCCTCAAATAATAGAAATGATGCTGAATGGGCACTTTGATTATGTGCTTAATCCTGTTGAAAAAGCTGTGGTCAGTGATTATAAAAATACATTTATATGACATCTGCTGGAAATAAACAGTACTGCAAGCAATTTCAATAATAAAAAGCTATGCAACAAGATAAAACAAAAACACTATTTAAACTTGGGAAGCTTTTTTGGCAAATGAGCTCAAATTATATTAGCCACGGAAATGAAATAAAAAAAGAAAGTGCTTGTAATAAAGCGTTCACATTTTTTTTTTTTTACAATTATTAAGGTTTGGAATTATGTTTTTTCCACTAGTAGTTATTTGTTTCAGTTTTGTTACATGTAAATATCTCTATATATGCTCATGATGTATTTAGTTAGTGGTTTTTTTTAAATGTGACTCATATCTTCTTGGCTATCAAAAAATATTAAATGTCATGCAGTCTAAAAGGGGAATGATACAGAGCCATCAGATTTCAAATGGATTTGGTAATGGTGATTTTGCTAACCAATAATACTGTGCAAACAAACAGCCTGCCTGCTAGTGTTTGTGGCACTCGGTAATAAAACAAGGTCTCTGCTAGGACAGGTAGATACAAAGAGATATACACACACTTTAGTTTCAACAGCTGTGAGTCATGTAGTTACTTTACTGTTACACCTTTAGAGCACAAAACAGAGAATGAAAAGAGAAAGATGACAAATGAATCATTGATGACATGGAGCCAAAACATTGCATTCTGGGCTTTAGTAGAAGATAAAATGTGAACTTGTATTAAAATGTTTTAATTCATTATAAAATACTGGCAGCAAACACTGGACCAGAGCCTACGTCCTTGTTGTATGTGCTGTAGGTTACATCTCATTGTGCTGGCTTGTTGCCTAGGGAAATTATCACTGGAATCCTCTGAAAGAGGAAATGTGTATAGCCAATGAAGCACAGAAAGGAAAAAGTCATGAAAAGTCAAACTATTAAAATGTCTCAAACAATGTGTTTTTTTCATATCTATTTTGCCTTTTAATGTTTTCACTATTGTTTGTTTTGTATGTTAGATTTCCCCCTGAACTGTTTACTGTATGTTTTGTACCTATTTTTATAGGGTACAGAGACAGATTGCATAGTACATTTGTTTACAGATGAATGTGCTATTCTGAGCTTCAGAAGTTTCTCTATTATGACAAAACAGATAGTGGGACTCCATGGTAGACGTAGACACTCATTCATGTAATACTGGTAAATGGTGTAACTGGCGACAGCTAGTATTTCAATAACTGCAATGGTTCATAACCAAAACAAGGAAACAGTAAATCCCTGTCTATCCGGTTCCAAAAGTGCATGTTATTAAAGCTGGTAACTTTGTAATTCAATCCGATTACAATTGTAAAGGGTAGTAAATAATTGAAGGTCCAGTCTTTTGAGAAAATCACCCTGTCTTCGGCACAGTTCACTAAAATGGTATCTAGTGGTCTAGATATCTTTTCAGCTGCCCCCGACACCTTTCCAGCTGTAGAGGAAGTTCTGTTATGAGTGACGGAGGTGCTTCATCCATTCCACTGAACGGGATGCATGCAAGCATGAAGAACTACCTCTCCTGTCTGGGAGAGGAAATAGGAAGTAGAGAAAGCACCAGGGGAAGGGGGAGCAGCTGGGCACCTCTCTGGTGGTTATCAGGTCAGAACCCATATTACTATAACAGCATATGTCATTATAGCAGGATTGGAGACTCCTGGGCCTTTACTAAGCAGGGAGAATTTAGGGAAATTGAAAAGTTAGGATGTTGCCTATAGCAACCAATCAGATTCGAGGCCACATCATCCAGTATGTAAAATGAAACTGAGAGCTTGAACCTGGATGGTTGCTATGGGCAACATCTCAACTTTTCAAACTCCCTGCTTAATAAATTTAGGCCCTGAATGCCAGGCAATTCTCTTTGTATCACAGGAGAGTCAGCAAATCCTGCTGGACTTGGGCCTCCAGCCACGATTGTTACAAAGAATAATTGACATCATTGAGTCCCAATCATTCATAGAAAAGATATGCATTTGCTGTTCAGAGGGTTGGGCTTATGCAAATCACACCCACTGCGCCACTTTCATGGTGCTGGCTTTTGGTTTCTCCCAGAAAGGAGAAACTGAAAGTCAGAAACCCTGCATTATAGTATTTGTACAGTAGCCATGCATGAACAGAGGGTCGCGTCAGGAGACCTCTGCAGAACTATGCAGAATGGCAAGACAATCTTTTTTTTACCATTATTACCATTTATTCTTGAAAACACATTTCCTAAAAAAAAAGGATAGATACCATATAAAGCATAAATACCAATAAATAATTAAATTCATTTATCTTAAATATTAACTAAAAATAACATGAAAATATGAGCTTATTTTCGTGAAATAAAATTACTTGTAACTAAGGTGTTACATGGCATTAAATTAAAATGAATAGAAAATGTAGACAGATCATATTAACATCAAATAATAGAAGACAGCTACTAAGGTACTTTGTACCTTAATTTCTTCTTATTTAGAAATGTGATCTCCTTGTCCTGTTTCTATTATGTTTATCATATACCCCGTTCAGATTGCCTAATAAAGCCTAATAAGGCTCTAGTGTAAAAGGCGCCGTTTGAAGGCAATCTGAACGATGCCTTTTCAAAACGGCGCCTGAGGATCGGCGGCTTCCAGAGCCGTCGAAAAATAAGGCTTTTCGCAGGCTCGCCGGCTTTCTTAAAGCAAACTGAACGCGCTTGGAGCCGGCATGCCGGCTCCAGCGCGTATGAGGGGATCACGATCACAGTCTTTTTAGGTTCCCTCCCCTAAACACAGGACGCCGGCTTCACTGTAAAGCCGGTGTTTCCTGGAACACTTTTTGCTGGAAGCCGCCGATTTCAAACAACAGCTCTGCCTGCGGCTTTTTGACCGCAGGCAATCTGAACGCGGTATAAGAAACATTAAAAAAATTCTAAAAACTTACAGTATCTCACACAAAAATACATTCATGTGCATGTTTCTATGTGAATCAATATAATACCTTTTACAATATGCTGTTACTGCAGCAGGTAGAACATTGATAAACTTTTACTAACATACTGAGAAACAAAAAATCAATGAACACATCAATCTGAAATCTTGCCCATCTTTTGCTTGTAGTGAACATTATAGGACTTGTGCCACCTGCACCACCTACTTTATTGACTCTCCTAGCTTAAATAAAAAATTAAAAATTAAAATTTCCTTTATCAACTGAGACCCTGACAGTGTCTGAAAAGACTGTATTTTAGAAACCATTACAAATTATTAAACAGCTCTTATGACATAGAGATTATACTTACGGTATGACAAAATGGAGCTCTCATGGTACATGCACTCTTCTTCCTCTAGCTAGCTCGTTGTCCTCCATGCATCATGTTTATACAGTATGTGGCATACATTCCCTGTTGTGTGTAGGGTTGCCACCTGGCCGGTAAACCACCGATCTGCCCGGTAATTCTACCAGGAGGCCGGTGGCGGTATTTTTTTTTTTTACCGGCAATAGTAATTGGTGGTTTTTTGGTGGGTGGGGGACTCTATTTCCTATGCAGGGAACAAAATCAATTTATTCAATGCAGCCGCTTCAAATATACAGAGCCCAGGCAGCGTCACAGTTCCCAGTGTGTCTCCAGAATTGGGCACACAAACCTGTGAACGGCGGCCATCTTTGTGAAACCTGAAATCCATTGCAGCCTATGTGTTCAGCGTCAAACTTAAACACACAGGAGTGAGGACAGGTAGTAAACATTCAATATTCCTGCTATGCGTTCAAAACCCTAAACTACTACTTTGAAAAAAAAATAAAAATAATGAAAAATGTAAATAATAATAGTAATAATAAAAAATTATATATAAAATAATAAAACATTCTATACATACAATGTACTCCTGAACTATGGTGCAGTCCTCTTGTCAGGTATACCGTATAATGGGCATCTAGGCTCACTATGAAGAAACCTCAATATTTTTATAGTCAGTGTTTCACTATGTGCGGTGCTTAGGGTTGGTAAGCCACCGGCCTGCCCAATAATTGTACCATGATGCAGGCATTTTTTTTTGCAGCTGCGTCAGAAGAAGGGTGCGTAAATAGCCCCGTCCCAAATACCACCCCAAAGACATACAGCTTTCCACCCAGGCAGGTATTTTTTGGAGAGGAAGGTGGCAACCCTAGTTGTGTGTCTGTATGATGATTGCAGATCTCATGGGACACTTCTGTTCTTCAAATTATTCAATATAGGCCTATATGATCAGGTCCCCTTTTAGACAGTG
This sequence comes from Platyplectrum ornatum, assembly GCA_016617825.1. NCBI lineage: Eukaryota > Metazoa > Chordata > Amphibia > Anura > Limnodynastidae > Platyplectrum > Platyplectrum ornatum. The sequence goes on along the minus strand of JABWIB010002812.1, from coordinate 13,282 downwards.
TGCAGTTGCAACTGGCGCATCTTTTTTGTGGAGCCTTATAATGCAGCCCTAAGGAAGGGTAGGCAACCTGTGGCTCTCCAGTTGACACCAGGAGAGGCACACGTTGCCTACAAGGGATCTAGGAGTGGCAGCTAAGAGACTTGTGCATTAGATACATGGACTAGCCAGGATTAGGTTCCAGTGTTGAATAACCACTTGCTATTTTATGATCTTTTACTTTATAAGAAGTCCTTCTGATGGCTGCAAAAGCAATAAAACTTCATCCTGCTTTTAAGACTTCTTCCTTCTATATCCTGTGGTCAGCAGATAACAACAAATCTCTTATACAATCTCCAACAGCCCTGAGTAAATACTCGCATTATGTGAACTATGTTTTTTCAGTTTATTGGGGCTACAGCAAGACACCCATAACACGGTGCGTAGATGCCATACCATTTGATACCCAGCAAAGCAGTTCCATGTGCCAACAAAGCAGCCTGATGACATTAACAATCCCTTACAGTACAACTGGAGGAGCCAGTAAGGATAAGTAACTGGCTGTAACAGGGATCCCGCTATCATATGATGTAATAGCTACAATGGAATATCATCAGGTAGTATCCCCATAGCAACTACTGCAAACAGGAAAATAGTGGGGAGCATGATGAACCCACTCTCTATCACAATTTATTTTATTGTGAAAAATAATTATAATTTTTTTGTGCTATAAACAATAAACTCAGACTTTATTTAATATAAAATAAATTATATATATATATATATATATATATATATATTTCCATATACTGAATCATGATTCACATTAGGTAGGTTAAGTGGTGAAGCCTCCCACATAGTTCTGCCATAGATACAGATAATTATGGGTATATGTCATATTATGTAAAATGCTGAAACATATCTACAAAAAAATACTGTAAAACAAGAGAATATATTAGAGAATAGATCATAAGAAATACAATTTGCTACAACAAGCATTACTGTTAAATGTAAACATCATATACATGTATTATAAATGTATACATTTGCATAAACATCAATTACAAATGTAAAGAGTTTTGCTTTTTAGAATCTAATTATTAAAGCACACAGTTTCCCTATACTGGCAGGCTTGTCATTTCACATACAGCAGAAGATTGCATCAAAATGAGATTTCCTTTGCCAAGCTGCTTGTCAAGTACTATAGAACAGACGGCACTTTTGTCTCTAAGGCCCTTAAGACTGGAGCGGAGTGCAAATGCACCATAGTGTAGAAAGCTTGGAAAATGGAAGTAGGAGTTTTTGGAAATGGAAAACACATTGAGTAGGAGGAGATAAGGGAGCAATCATTAAAACTTTGCAACCTGTTACCTTGGCATACTTATTTATTCCCTGTAGCCACTGTACATTATGCAACCAACACGTAGTGTAAGAGGCACTGGCTGCAAATATAATTAAAATAAAAAGCTATTTATTTAAATATAGTAGTGTTACATTGTGGGCATGACAGGTCTACAAAATGTTTAATGAATAAGCGTTTAAGCTCTTATTTCTACAGATTTAAAATGCAGCCACCATATTTTTCAAATACAATGAACACAATGCAATTTGTAACTAAATTAACATATGTTTCATACTGAAATTTCTGTAACTGTGATGGATAAGATTAGTGCATCCTAATGAGCAGTTAACAGAAAAATAAATGTGAACTGTGCTAAGCCACATATCTTGGTTACAGTTTAAAGGATAATTGCTCTGATACAGTAATAAACAAGCATCATTTGTAGCAGTTTTACAGATAGAAAATCACATTGTTTCTTCTTTTGATTTTCTTAATTTTTAATTCATTTTTGAATTTTGTTGCATTGATGCCAGAAATATTAGTCTTCATAAATGTCAATGGACAGCATGGAGGATGGTGTTAGATCACATTTGTTTTCGGACACATGAGTGCAGAGTATGGTGTTCACCAGAAGGTGAGGATCCGTCACAATGCTGGGAATAACATGAGCAATCTACAGCTGAAGATGAAATGCTGCATGCATCGCATTACTGGAGAACTGCACCTGGATGATGGCAACACTGGAGAACTGAACCATAAAGCAGGACGCACTGTGAAATGAAACAGAACTAATCTGTGCCTCCTCTGTGGCAGCAGACCCAACTTGGACCTGTATACCAATGTTTTTTCTTTGCATGCAATATTAGAAATCACATGACCACATGCTCACGTGTAACAGCTTGGCAATACACAGATGCAATGAAATTGCTTGTCATATTAAAAGGCTTAAAAGGTGATCCATCAGAAACCTCCAGACATACACAGTTTTAGTCACACATGTAAAGCAGGAAACTACAACTAGAAACACGTATATACATGAGACTATTTATTCTAATAAAGACATACCAATAATACAATGTAATCTTGGAAGATCCTGACCCTTGATATACTGGAGAATAATCAGATTAACTGTTACTTGCAATGATGTTTCTTGCAAACTTATCCTTTGTGTATATGTTGTCCTACTCTGCACGTTGGACAGAACAGTATTCCTGTACTCTACTCGTCTACTCATGCCTATGCCTCAGAAAAACAATGGACCACATCCTGCTCTCCATGCAAATGTCCTTTGTCACTCACGTCGTTGGGAAAAAACAAGGGATAGCAGCGCTTACACTTCTGGACCCCTCCCTTATATAATTTGTGCAAATCAGTGGTCCATGCAACCACTGACTGCACAAATCAGGGTAAACCCTGCCCCATTTCTTTAAATATTCTCACTGCCAACCTAACGTAATTTAGGTGGGGGGAACCGGCCCAGGACCGCTTGTGCACATCTGGCAAATAAATGGGTGTATGCAAAAGTCAGCTATTGCGCTTAAAGTTGGATCCAGTCAATTGCTCTTACAGTTCTAGAGAAGGGAGTAAAAGGGATGATAATCATTTCTAGCAACTTTCTTGTATGAAATCGCAAGTGCTGCCTATCTTCAGTTATGTGTGTAGACATATTTTATACACTGAGAGAAGATAAATTAATCAATGCGATTCAGAAAATAATGCCTATATTACACCGTGAACATTAAAATGTATAACAGTTACACTCTCCAAATTAGTTTGGAAATTGGGATAAAGGATCATTAGTCTTTATTGATTGTTCAGTTTCCCTTACCCTGAATTGTTACATTCATGGTACTTAACAGTGATTTAACTTTAAGGTATAATTATTGACTTATAATGAAACATGGGTTATATTCAGGTTATTTGCTGAAACTTTTTACAAACATTGCACATAGTGCCTCAAGTACAGAGTTGAGCATTTTCATTTTAAAAGGGTTTGTTCACAAAATCAAGTGTGCGATGACAAGACATTTTTAGAGACTATACAGCATATGTACCTGTATCATGTCCAGGCAGAAGAAAGAGCTCTGGTGTTTCTAGATCCTTATATACACCTATATATAATTGTGGTGTATTATTCCTGCATACATTTTTAATAAGGATGACTTAATTATAACTAAATTATATTTATATTATATATTTAACTAAATTGTATTATGCCAGAGCTTATAGTCTTTCTCTATGAGATGCCTGATGGAAGGTCAGTTTCTATGCTAAGCCTCTAGCCAGTTGTTAATCTCTTAACATAGTCATTATTTCAGCTTTTATCCTATTTGTATTTTATNGATTTGGATTTCATTTCCATTTTATTGTTACTGTATATCGCTATTAACTGAGAATAGTATTCTGTTTTTTCATTTATACTCCTTTGGAAGAAATTTTAAATTGCTTTGCTACATTAATCCATAGGTACTGTGAGAATAAGTAACTGGGTGATAATGTTATATAAGTTTAAATTGACCTGAGAATACAGTGCATGGTGGAAGTGTAGATTTGAGTAAATATTTGGGNTTTTTTTTACCAGGCAATGGTTAGCCTGTGAAAAAATAGCAAATTTGTATTTATTATTTAGACTCAAAGCTAAAGAAAACCTTGAGGAACTAGGAACGAATGACCTTTAAATCCCTGACAACTAAAAACCAATAAAAGAATTTGGCTCATTAATAATAATAATAATAATAATCATCAAGTCGTTGCATTGTTATTTTGATAATATGGAGATAAGTAGAATATCAGCATCTGAAAAGGGTCAAACACTTAATCAATGATTACAAAGAACAAAGAAAAAGTTCACTGCTCACATTCATTTTAGACAGTTTTTCTGATGTGTTTATTTAATAGTGCAATTAGTTTTATATCTGCACAATGCTGTACATCTGTGTGTGGGCATTTCACTTCCTTTAGATAAAAAAAATGAACAGACACATATTTGTAAAACAGATTTCATATGAAGAAAGCAAGGATATTGTTGATAATATTGTCAGACAATGCCCTTCTGCATGCGGAGGTGGTGAAAGATGTCGTCTCACTGTTAAATGCCAATAATGAAGACATGAGAAATAGTCAGCTTAATCAATTCATTGCTGTGTATCTCCCAACACAACATCTCTAATTAATACATTCTATGATGCATGACCATTTGGATTGCTTCCAGATTTCTGATATTGTCTGTTTTCTGTATTGGTAATGGACTGCTGAAGGATACAGAGGTGGAACTACAGTTTGTGCACAGCATGGGGCGCACAACCACAGGCTTAGCATCAGTTGCCACTGTGTTAGTGCCAGATTTNCTGCAATATCCCTAATTCTTACAAAAAAAGAAAACCACAAACAAAACACCACAGTACAGATCCTTTCAGCACTTAGAGAAGAGCCACGTTCATGTGAGTAAGTCACGTGTGGCATATTAGGATTAGGGTTCAATACATAGCACACTATATAAATAACAGTTGTGGTCTGGAAAGTGCATTTACTATAATTATTGTAGGGTATTTTTGGGTGCTGGGAATGTCAAGTATTATACAGAAAATAAACTGTCATTCCCACTCTCCTAATATACATATATATTATAGTAGACTTATTATATTCCACATATATTATTGTTTGCTAGCTCAGGAAACCCTAATATACCCCACATTTACTTTTTATAATGTGCCATATTTAGACCTCCAATATAGCATGTACATTACATGTGGTGCATATTAGGGGTCTGCACACTATATAAAGTACATGTGGTGTATATTATGAGTCACATACTATATATATTTTTATTTTAGGAGACTGGAATATATTAAAAGTTTGGGAATGGCAAACTCTATACTGTTTTTGGTGTACCATTCCTAAACCATAAAATTAACCAACTGTTATACTGTAATATGTGTCAGTCCCAAAACCCCCAGTATACCTCACATGTATTTTATATGATGTGTAATTTCCAGATCCCTAATCTAGTATAACATGTATTACTTTTGTGTATTGTATTATAGTGTTGGGAAAAAAACAAACCCTATGCTACAATAAAAAAGAGGCTTGTTTCAACATTATATTCTCTTGTATGAAAAAAAGTAAGCATTTTCTTTTATAATTATTGTTTAGTAATGTATGTATTAGTAATGTATTTACTTTTGGGGATGTCCAAGTCATATTTTTGTACCTGTGCCCATAACTCTCGAGTTACACCTCTACTCCAGACTTATCCAGAAGCCTTTATGGTTGGGTAATGTAAGGTATGTGAAAATAATATTTGTATAACAGTGCTAGCTTCTTTTGCTTCTGTGTATTTAATGCTTAGATTACACGTTTAGATGTCTGTAAGATATTTGGGAAAAGAAATTGTAATATATGTATAGATAGATAGCAAGAATTGCCCNATTGTGTGACTTGCACATGAGTACGCAACCAGGTGACCCGATCAGAATGCTATACTCTTAATACATACGTCTAAACTTATGACATTTACAGCATTTTTTTGTCAGAAGACCTGGGTTGAACTTAAAATGGACAGTCCTTAGTATTACATTGTAAAAAAAACAATTAAGATATAGTAGGTTATTGTTTTTGAATGTTCCTATATGCAAGGGGGGTATTTAAAGTATCACTCATCAGGACCTGGCTAAGGAAGTCCTTCAGTCAGCTCATGCGAGTACAGAAGGACACAGTACAGGCAAACACAACCCAGCTATATTCCAATATATGTTCCATTTCCCTAGTGATCCATGTGCAAGTAATAAGTACTGCAGTGTTATGTACAGTATAAATACTGATTTCATTAGCAATGCAAATGTTAAAAAAATTGAGCACACCAGAACGGTGGTGAACATCCACATCTGCCCTGGCCCTTCCTAAGCCATTCCACTTTTCCCAGGCTGTTCAGGAAAAAATAATAAATAGCTCTTAATTTGGTTATGTCCGCTTATCAAGACAAACTATTGGAGGGTGGAACAGAGGGAAATCGTGACTGACACGCTGCAATAAGAACAGTTGGGAGGTATGCTCTATACACATATACTTGAAGTGTAGTGCTGATTGCATCTCTTTTTCAGTATTATAGTGACTCTGCATTAGTACTAACTGCTTCTATTTCATACTTGTCCCATTCCTAGAGTACGGTATATTTATTTTATGTATATTTTATTTATTTTGATGTGCACATGTGGTGTGTGGTAAGATCTATCTGACAAAATAGAGCTAACAAAATAAACAGTGTATGTGGTTCAAAATGATTTTTATTATGTTGAGGTAAACAAAATTCTTACATTTTTCTCTAAAAACATGCTCAAACCTATAATTACATTAATTACCTTCTCTCAAAAACGCATTTCTGAATTTGTTAGCTCTATTATTCTTTTGAGGGTCAAGTAGCTCATTATGAACACAGAACATTTTCATTAGGCCTTTTTTTGGTATTCAGTGTTTCTTATTTAATCAGTTTTGCAATAGCTTTGTAAACCTCTGGGTCATGTTTGGTGATCCTCATATAGGTGTATTTTTCTTTCTATTTTACATTCATTTGAAAAACTATTTTAATTTGTTAACTGATTGCTGTGCGTAGTAGGTGATTAGGGGTCCAAAAATGTGAAAGATGAACTTGCATGAATATCTTTTACATAGTTGTCTGAAATGATATAAGTTTATTAATACTTTTATAGCGTGGCAACGCATGAAAATTATGTTGTGTGTTTGGAAAAGGTAATGNTTATGATTGACAAACAGCAGCTGGTGTGTATTTGTATATAAGCCACAAAATAAAGAATCCAAGACTGGAATAGTGAGCTCAATGTTTGATTAGTTACTTTAGATAATCCATTTTACTGAGGGTAGCTGGCCTGACATGACATTAGATTAGTTTAATAAGGATTAAATTAGATTGAAATGTTTAGCTCTTTATTTAGAATGCAAAGTTAACATCTCAACATTGCAGTGTGACATGATTTACCATAGAGGAAAATCATAAACAGATCAATTAACAATTAGAGTAAGATTTATTTTACCACATTATATGGATTGTATTCTTACAAAAAAAATTATATATATATAATTATATATATATATTTGGTATGGAGCGCCGGACTTTCTCTGTTCCTTGTATTTACACATTGGTCTTTTTTGTCCTTGGCTGCACCTCTTTCATATACATACACTTGCACACATTTAATATATTTGAATAGAAGCGCGGCCTGTTCTCTTTTTTGCTACTGATACTAGTTTTCTGTGGGAGCTTGACCACTCCCCAATATGGCTGCTGCACACTTTCAAATGGAGGGCTGTCTTACTACAGACATCCTGGTTAC
>JABWIB010002811.1:18058-28229 GCA_016617825.1 Platyplectrum ornatum | reverse complement strand
CCTCCCCTGCAATTCAACATGGTTTTACCCACTCTTGAAAAATCTTTCGATTGGACACAATTTATCTTACTGTGTGTACCCAGCTTTACTCTAGTTAATAGTAAAATATCTTCCAAAGCGTAACCAGTATTGTTAAATGACCACGTTGTCTATACCCACAGTATAGTATTTGTGTCTCTTACTTACTTGGGAGATGAGTTTCTTTGTTTTGGGGTTATTATTGTATTAAAGTTTGGAAAAGAAAAAGCTAGTGACTTAAAAGTGCATAGAATCAAATCTCCACTCACTTAAAGACACAGATATAACTTCCATTTATATTTAGTTCCAGTTTTGGAGATAAATTGCCTCAGATTCACATTTCAATGGTGTCTGTAATATAACATACTTGGAAGTCAGCTCTCTGTACATCTGTGTTGTTACCCATAGCAACCAATAGATTTATTTTCCTTGTAGTTTGAATACTCATACTGTGTTTCCCCGATAATAAGACTCACCCCGAAAATAAGCCCTACCCTTATTTTTGTAAAATCATTCAAAATAAGGCATATCCCAAAAATAAGCCCTATCCTGAAATTAAGCCCTACCCCAAAAATAAGCCCTAGTGAATTCCTCAGGACTGGGAGGCATGATCGGTATAAAAGCAGGACTATTTATATAAATCTCTGTCAATGTTAATTAAAATAAGACCTACCCCAAAAATTAGACCTATCGTGTTTTTTTTTGGATAAAAAAAAAATAAGACAGTGTCTTGTTATCGGGGAAACATGTTAGTGACACAGATGTAAAATGCAGCGGAACAAAATCCTTCCCGCTGAACATAACACGTGTGAAACCGTTTTGTTTTGACAGACCCATGCTCAGTAGAGGACGTAAACGCAAGTTGAATGATTGTAAAGAGACCATGACTGACCTCCCCTGTGCCTATGATTGTAACCGCAACATGCCATACAGTCATCAAAGGCAGCTGGTGCTGAACATGTGCCTGAACAAACTGCAGAGCTATAAAATGCTGGCTGAGCCGAACCTGCACCGATCCGTCCTCATAGCCAATACAGTACGTCAGATCCAGGAGGAAACGNGGCAGGAGGCCAGCCAGCTTCCAGGGATCGTGGCTAGTGACCTTCCCTCCAGCAGCTTAATGTACGCCGGGAGCGATTCCTTGGACAGCTGTTTAAACTTGCCTTTCGGAATAAACACAGATGTCTCGAGAGACACGTGGCCCATTGAGAGTGCGGTGGACAGTCTCATGGAGGTTACCGACGATGACATGTCTTCTGCCATCTCTTCCATACTCAAGGATCTTGACTTTGTCGAGGACATCAACCCATCTCCACCCATGGGTCCTGTTATGGACGAGCTGCCAAAACCTATGGACAATGGGCACAAAGGTGAGAAACAGGACACACGGGCGTCGGAATGTGTCTTCGGTTNCTTTGAACTCACAAGCTCCACTAGTTACTTAAAAGACTTGTCTGTGGATGACATTTTTGATGACATTGATACTTCTATGTATGATTCCGATTTTAGTTTCTCCTCCTTAATTTCACCACGAATACAGCAGCCTGCAGCAGAAGAACCCGTAAAGCTCTACACGCTGTGCAATAATTCCTCCAACAACAGCTTACAGGTCTGCCGGACAGATTTAAATGACTTGGACCACATCATGGAGATTCTAGTTGGATCCTGACGGCATCTTTACCGGCTGCCCTTTATATATGTAAAGGCATAGTGCATGGCAAAGGAAAGTCTCCNCACACTGACAGAAAGGGCCACGAGTCCCTTGCACAAACATTCAACCTTATTCCCTTCGAGCTGTTGGAAATGGAAAATAATTCCAGTCACACAGTATTATGCATACCCTTGTGAATGACAGTATAAACAATATGCAACATTTACAAGGAACGGCTATTTTTGTAACCTTTACAATATTTCTAACCTTTTTCATATGGTTCTATAACCTACAAGAGCCAACTGAGGATGTCACTTCTTATGTACAGCGGACACTACCTCTTTTTAAGATGAAGTGCAAAAACCTTCCTTTGTATGTGATTTTTATCTTCTGTTTTTGTTTTGTTTTGTTAATTTTGGAGGGGGCTTAGACTTAGTAGACTTTTCCCAAATCAATAATGTACGTTTTGGTTTGTCTTCTGATTTTGCTCCATTTCTAAGTTGTTTTATAGAATTAATTTTAATTAGTTTAATATTATATTTTGTCATTCTCTCATTGGTTTCTTTTTAAATGTATCCGCATTGTCTACACACAGTGGAAGTCATTTTGATCGCAACATCCCAGAGGTTGATAAGACGGCAGCCTATCAAGTCCCTGTGAAGCGGTGACACTTGGGTAAAGCTGTGACTGGTCCTGATCTGGTGGATAAGCTGAATGCTCATGAATGTAGGATCTGCTGTCTAAATGGCAGCCTCTTCCTAGGTGCAGACTGTAGATACACTCTGGAGGCACTTTACTCCCGAGGCCATCTTGGCTTCTCTTCTTAGAGCTGATCTTTTCACTTCCTTTCTACCTCAGATATGTTCTCTCTGTTGTGGCGATACTCAAGTTCTGCAGAGACAAGGCTTGTGAATATTGTGCTTTTCCATACATACATTTGATAAGCTATGCATTTGTAGGTGATCCAAATGTGCTGTGAGCATGTATACGAGTACTGCAGCTTTTCTGAAACTCCATAGAGCACTTGTGTGGTTTGTTTTCGTTTTGGCAGAGGCAGTTACCGGTAGCTCTGCTTTTTAATGGTTAGAGCTTTGCAAAAACCGTGCACAGCAAAATACTTTCCTATGGTGTAATCTGATGACCTTCTAACCCCTCTTACCGCTTTGTTTACTGAATCTTTTTAGCAGTTTGAGGAATGTCCTTAATGTTCTGTAAAGATTAATACCCCGTTCACATTACCTCAAATTAGCAGTCTTTCTTGATGAAAAAGTGGCTTCTAAACGCAGTGTGAACACTCAATTTACAGAAAGCTGGCTACTGAAAGCTGGTGTTCAGAGCCTGCTTGAAAGAAGGGGTTTTGCCCTCCTATCCGGCTTTTTCAGTCAGTGTGAACAGTACATAGCTGGCTTTCCTCTCCCATTGTGTTTGTGCAGCACTGATTGGCTCACACAGTCAGCTGTTTCCAGCACAACAACACTGCCTGTCTCTCCCTCCTCCCCTCATGTAAACAAACAATCACAGCATGATGTGTACTGGTAGCAAAAAGCAGGGTTCAATGTGAACAGTGCAGACCCTGCTGTTTTGTTTTTGTTTTTTTTTTTTACAAAAAGCTGGCTTTTTCAGCTAATCTGAATGGTTCTTTTTTCACAGCCCCTCCAATTTCTCCTGCTCTACACCCTGGTACTTAAGTCAGCTTTTTCAAGGCTGGTAATGTGAACGAGGTATTATTTTGCAAGTTAAATTGGGTCACAAATCACTAGCGGTATGGGGATCGCCAGGGCTGGATTACAAATACAAGAGGCTGTACACAAATTAAAGGGGCAGAAATTGAGGCCGGACACGCATAGGTCTTGTTTAATATATAGTATGTGTGTATGTAATAGTTTAGTTGCCCAGAGCCCCCACACATACTTTGTACTGCATCTTGATTTCAGTTTTATTTCCGAATTGGTCATCTGTAATTGGTGCCTACCTGTGAGCACAGCTCGCTCCCTCTTGTGGAAGCTGTTGGAAGTGTCAGTAGACCGGATCCTGACTAAAGAGGTAGCAGAGGTACGCTATTGAATATCTGTGTGACGCTGACTTCTGTCTGCGCAAGGGGAGCTTTTATGCACACGTCCCACGTCAAATAGGGTTGGTGCAAAATATACTGCATAAGGGCTTAAATCCCTCCCACCATGCAGACATCAACCATCACACTGTCTGAAAGAATGATCTAAGGGATCCCAATTCTTGCTGCAAATTGATAACTTGCATGGATGAAGTGCAACCTTTTTCCTTCACAGCTCCAGCTCTTATGTCTGGATCTAAACACATGGAAATTAGGGGGAATTGATAAGTCTGCATCTGATCTACATGTTAATTATTATAAACTTTTCTATTTAAAATAAATTCTGGATTTTTTAAAAATCTTTTAGTTAAATTTTAATATTGCTGTAAAACTTCTACTACCTGCATTCGTACACACAGGGGTTTGTCTGTAAATCAAATGACCTTTTCATTTATTGTCGTATCAGATGGATACCATGGATACCATTAAAATACATCATTAGTGTCTTTAGTATGAATGTAATCAAATTTGGATGGACTTAGGGGCCAATTCAATCCTTTAGGCGCAGTGTTTTTCCCCCTTACGCGTATAAAAAGATGCGAGAAACAGGTACTGTAATAGACGCGAAAGCGCACGCCTTTTCCGCGTCTGAAACACAGATTGAACGGCCCCTTAAAAGGAACAGATGATGTGTTTTAGTGGGATCTGAAAAGCAATACCATCACATTTAAGAAATTAAAAAGGCATTTTAATCTTAAATGGTGCAGAGATTTTTAAATGACACTGACTATTTTTTAAAGTTTGTTATTTATTGAAATAATAAAGCCTCAGAAAAGATATATATACATAAATTTTGTAGGCCCTTTTTCACTTGTGTCATGGCTGGGCGTTAAAACCTTTGATTTGAAAAGACAGAGGCAGCTTTGAATGGTCCAATATAGGACTTTGCCTTAGCTGCTAAACTAGATAAGTGTGGAGAATATATTAGACAAAGTCACTGCAGTGATTATATCTTCTATCCTGTAATATTCTCAGCCAAACCTCAGAAATGGTTTTGTGTTGTGTTCTATGTACATAGAAGTTGTAGCTTTGCTTCACATTATACTGTATTCAGTTTAAGATTCTAATACATTTCTTATTGTTTGGTGTATGAGTGCAGTGGGCAGATATATTCTAAGGAAGGAAATACTTTATACAATGTATCTGCTAGTTACTGTTTTGTCTTTTACTTGGTACCTTTAGACTAATGCTGGCCATACACCTGTGAGATATCGGAAGATGTGATGCGTTCTCCCACGGTCACATATCGCATTGCTGAATCTTTCCTGCCGCAGGAGATTTCCTGTACATCACGCACATTTAGCGATGCATCCCACAGGTGTATGGCCAGCATAAGACCACAGCCATTGAGTTTATTTTTATTTATTTTATTTTTCCCCAAAGGTTCAGTTCAGTAAAAGAACTATAAAGGCGCTTATTATATGATTATTATATGATTAAGATAGTAGTCTTACAGAACAGGTTATTAAGTCCTTTTTTAGATTTGTTTAGATGTGCTTTTGACACATTTGTGTATTTGATGATTGCACTTATACAATGATAAAGTGTAACTTGGAGGATTGAAATACATTCCATTATTATAAAGTATAGAGGTAGAACCATGGCTGATATCTGCCATATGGAAGCTGAAGTTAGGAACACACGGTGCATGGTTTTGTGCACCACTTGATGTCAAGTAAATAATCAAATCCAAAGAAAACCAAACCTTTTAATTCTATATTATTATATATATTAGGAGGTCCCCCTGCAGGCATGAGTCCCTCACCTGCTGAAATTAGAGACAGCCAGCATTGATATCAATGTGGTCGCAAGGTCCAAATTTATATTCGCTGTTGAGTCCAGATTATCATACTGTATTTCCCCCTAACACAGCGCCACTCCACTTCTGTTTCCCGAAACATCCCAAAGACCAATCCAGAATTCCTCCACATGTCCATCCACCCTTTACAAAGGGTTTTCCAGTTCTAGCGATCAGAACACATTTGTATTACATTACTAAATCTAAATCTGGTCCATTGGTTTTCAGTGAAATACAGTTTTACTAGGAAAATATGTGCTAATTAATTATATTTAAATATACACAATATATTGCTGAGTTCACCATTGAATTTACATGTTCTGTACATTTCTTGGCTAGTTTTCTAGGAACCTTTCTATGTCTATGTGCAAGACACAGTGAACAGATTGCACTTATAACCCAGAAATGCCGCCCATTATTGTGTGTGTGTGATTTGTACTTTCTGAAGAAATGCAGGAATAAGCCATCATCAGTGCTATATATAATTATATGTCTCAATGTGCCATGTGAGTGCACGCATGAGTGTAAAGACACATGCAGGAATCTTCTATACTGCTCTTTGCTAAACCCTGTTGTATTTTCCCTATGTACCACTCGGTGGTTTTGTAAAGTTTTTTTCTAGGTGGAATGCTTTAATCCCACATTGCATACAGCCAGCAGTGTCCAAAGTAAGGGGGAACATTGATGCAGAGCTCATGACATGCAGATTACATTATATATATATATATATATATATATATATATATATATATATATATATATATATATAATTACTACCCATTTTGGCTTTGTATAGATTTGGTTTCATCTATTGTTCTAGAATTTAGTACAGATCCAGGCTGTTATTGTGCAAAAATGACTTTTTATCTTTTTATGTATGTGCTGGTAATGACCTTGTCAATCAGATTTCCTATGGAAATATACTGCTAAAGGACAGAATTACAACAGATTGTTGCCGACTGTTAATTAAATAAAGGTATATGATTAAAAGCTGCCTGTGTAAATGTGTGCTCTATTTCCATGAAGATGTGTGGGTGTATCTTCAGTATTCAGCAGTTTCTGATCTTTAGGCACTAATGACTTAGGACCTGATTCTGAGATTTTTGCATGTGCACACTGCGGAAACAGTTGCAAGGAAACGCGTCATCGGACTAATGTACTTGATGTAAACTAAAGATATCATACAAATTTCTGTTATAACAAATTCATTCAAGATATGAGACTATTTATAGCTTCATACACCCAAACCTCCCACCTGTACAAATCAATGGCTTTGCTTACATTCAGCAAGAGTTTTGCATTTAAAGTAATCTATTTAGACAAGAAATATCTTGTGTAGGATGAGCTCTAGATTTTTCCCTTTTTAACTTTATTTATGCAGACAATAAGCCCCCCCCAATATTCCATTTAAAGAAAACATCACGATTATAAATGTTTTACTATCAAAGGACCCTGTTTAAACTTCTCCCATTCACTCCTTATTTAAAAGAGGAATGTATCAAAAGTCTTGCACATCTTTACCTTAATATGGGCCTGACTCCCCTCTCCCTCCCTTAACTCGTACAGGCTTCTGGACTTTGGGACCGATTCAATCCCGCGCAAAGATGGGAAAAAACGTGAAGTGCGCTTTTTCCCATCTATTACGGGACTGAATATTTGCGTCTTTTTATACTCTGCTTAATTTATTCCCTTACTCTTTTTGCACAAGGGGAAAAATACTGTGGGATTGCCGGATTGAATCGGGCACGTAAGTGTCCACAAGGCCATATCCTTTGCGCGTTAATCTGCTTTGTTTCATAGGGATCCTATTTATGGTTTTAAATACTGACAGCCATCTGACATCTTCTGCCCTTCTTCACATTCTCGGACTCCTTGTTGCAGACATTGAGAGGGTAGCACAGTATACACACAGTGTACTGTCCACTCACATGTCCAAAAGAGCTACAATTCATTTATCACAAGAAACACTTTTTAAATAGATCAATTTATATTTAATTTACACAATATATTAAAATACTATGACATTTACAATTTTTAAAATATCGTAACTATACATTAGATTTCTATGTAAACATATTAGGTCATCTTTCCCATATCTACTTTGTACAATATAACTTAGTAAAGATTAGATCCTTTTTGTCCAATACAACTACTTAGCACAATGGGCTCGGTGAATTCAATCTGAAATCTAAAGATATTATAAAAGAGTGAACCTAATCCCGTGCTGGCAGCCAGGACATACACATCCAAACAGTGAATGACATCAGTTTGGCCATTTCACAACCACCCATTAGAACAGTGGTAGGAGGCGCCCCATACGGTGCTATCACCTGTATATATGCTTATTGGCATGTAAGTGCCCCTTACTATGATAAAAATCCTTTATTTGAGCATATTGACGTGATAGGAGATTATAGTCTGTATCCTAAACCCAAAATGCAGCTCTATACCTGTGTCTAGCTCATGACAGTGCAGTTAGAAATGTTACTGGTGAAAAGTACTGGAATAAATAGTGCAAAAAGTTACATATAGACTTAAACAATTCACTGTCTGAATATCAAGTTCTCCAACTTGATAGAGTGATTTCAAAGAATATCTAGAAATTAAAGCGAAAGTGATTCGTGCTGAAAAAACTTTTCTTTCCAGAGAACGGGAGAAAAGGCAAAGAACCATCCGCCGCCGAGGTCTTCAAAAACAACTGGTATGAAAAGATATTTCCCTGTTTGGAGCCCGGTGCCACATCCAACTAAAATACAAGAGCAAAAATATGAATTGTTTATGTTCGAGGCAGCTTCCTGCTGAGTCACCAGCAGCTAATGGGAAGAGAAAGCATCGATTGCAGTAACATTCACAAAGTATGGGACAGAACTCGCAGCATAAACAGCCTAATAGGATGCACAGTGTTACCTGGTCAGTAGGGGTGGGGGGATGGTTTCTGATTGCCCATACAGCAACCCCCCCCCCCCCCCCCTTCTAAAAGAACCTAAAATAAAATATGAGGGGCCTAGTATATTATATAAAGTACAAGTGGGATATTATAGTAGAATGGAGTGACCTACGATATAATGTACATGTGGGTGTATTTGGCACACTTAATATTTATATTTATGTACATGTGGGGTATGTTTCAGGGAATGGGGCACTATATACCAGAGGTTCCCAAACTTCCTCAGTTGAGGCACCCTTAGGGTCTCCATAATTTTTCAAGGCTCCCCTAAGACATAGTCAAATCTAATTTATTAAGTTTTTGAGTCAGAATAATGTAATAACTATTTAGGTAAAAAGAGAAATACTTTAGGTTGACATCAAATCTTGTGTTACTCCTATACAAGACGTAAAATTGTGTTTCTAAAGTAACACTAACAATATTGCACCGTATCAGAAAAAACATTCCATGGCACCCCAGGGAGTCACGGCACACAGTTTGGGAACCACTGCTATATACTATATATAGTGTGCCATTCCTAGATACCTTATATACCCTACCTGTACATTAAATAGTGTACCCTTCCCAGAGCTTTTATATCGACCACCTGTATTTTACACAGGATAAGAAGCAATACAATATTGTGTATAACATTTGCAATCATTAAAATTCAATAGACAAAAACAAAACAGTCAACAGTATTTCTCACCTTAGTCTGTATTAAACTTGTTTTGCCAGCAGGGGGCGTACAGTCATTTACATAGAACTGTTCAGTATCTGACAGAGATACAGCATCATTGATGGCCTCATCATTTACTGTTATCTACATTTAAAGAAAGGGAAAAAGCTCATAAAACACAGTTGATGTTTGTAAGTTACTTTTCTAAATGGCAATCGAAATAGAACACAACAATACACAAAATAGCACAATCTCTGTAAATAATTCATCTTCAGGTTCTGTTTTGGAGACATGGCTATAAAATAAACAGTAGTGAGAGGGAGGGGAGCGCCCTAATGTTTCCAGCTAATCCATGTGATTATGTTGGCGGGGACAGGGCTGATCTGTGATTATAATATCGTGGAAGAGGAAGAACAATATTATTAATAATAATAAATTCTCTGGCAGATTAAATCAATGTACTACTAGAATTCCCTCCCCAAACCACATGAACTTTGTAATGTGTTTAATGTATTCTAGAGGAGCTGACTGCTGCACATTATCATACTACAGGGGAAGCATTATGTTGCATTATAATACTACAACACTATTCCATTGCATACTAGTCACAGTACATGACTAAGAAGACTGAAGAAGGAAAAGGGAATGACTGAGAATCCAGACACATCCCCAGAAACACTCTACAAAGTCCCTGAAAGGTTAGGTCAGTGGTTTCCACTTCAGGAATCTACCTCATCCAAGGTAGAAGAGACTAAGGGCTCCATTTACTAAAATTATCGCTGGGGGCGATAATCAGATCGTACAGGCTCGCAGCACCTCGCTGCAAACCTGACAACATCGCCCCCAGCATTTACAAAGACTTACCTGTCCGGCGAGGTCCAGCGGCGTCCCTCGATGTGCTGCCGGGACTCCTGCTGGCCGCGTTGTGTCTCAGGGTCCCGGCGCATGCGCAGTATACTGATGCTGGGACTTAGAAAATTTCTAAGTCC
>JABWIB010002810.1:42875-57534 GCA_016617825.1 Platyplectrum ornatum | reverse complement strand
GTTGCATGTTGCACACAGATACTGACCAGCGTTACTGTTACACTGTTATTGCACTTGTGCTGGAAACATCATCTCTCACCTGTAATACTGATTGCAATTAATTAAATTTTCCTCCCCTGCAATTCATCATGGTTTTACCCACTCTTGAAAAATGCTTAGATTGCAACAATTTATCTTATAGTGTATGGCCAGCTTTACTCACAAGTGGGCAAAACCATGATGAATTGCAGGGGGGGTAAACTGAATGTCAGTGATTGCATGCAGGGAAAATGGTATATATTTGCATGTTGCACACAGCTACTGACCAGCGTTACTGTTACACTGTTATTAGACTTGTGCTGGAAACATCATCTCTCAGCTCCCCTGTGCAATTCAACATGGGCTTGAGTAGAAAAATTTATGTACCAATTATTGGAAATTGATTTTAGTGTGTGGTGCCAATTGTTTTGGAAGCTGCACGATCATTTTTTCTTTTGTTCTGCACAAAGGATTATTTTTTAAGGCATCCAATATTGGTGCGTGTATGAGCATTTCAAATAATCCTGAACGATTTGACTAGTATTTTTATAACTCCCTTTACTTCTACAGACGATAAAACGGTGCACTGACAGTTTGGCAAGGACAAAAATAGTTCAAATTATCTAGTAAATCATGCTGTTTAGATAATCTTTCTAGTGTGTGGCCAGCTTAAGTCATTAGAGCCTAAAGATCTGAATCTGGTCTTAGCCTTAAATCACGAGCCTGAGCAAATATATGCTACACATCAAAGGACAAAAGCGTCTGTGTATTCTGCTGAAAATAATACATGTGATAATACAGCATTATATATCTGTGATATCAGACACCTATTTATAATGTCCCATCCCAGAATACTCTGTTTCTAGACCAATGCATCAGTATTCATGACTCATTATACATGGGAATCCACAGGAGAGCCATGCGACTCGCTAGCCCAGAGTAAAAGACAGAACTCGTTCTTAGTAATCACTGGGGAACCACCATCTGTTTCCTGATGACTCCTGCGCTCACAAGGACCTGACCACTTGGCAGATACTCCCGAAGTGCATATTACAAATTAGGTCAACTACTAGGTCAAAACAATGAAGAGGCACTTTACATGAATAGGTGATGAGCATTGTATCATAAAATCCCAGCCTGCAGTTATAGTATATGATGCTTTAACTTACACCAGAGTTCGATAAAATAAATAGACAAACTCCCTCAGGGGTCCTGTGACTATACGTATAGTCAAATATAAGTATTTTGGGTGCCAACATAGATAAGTGTGTAAAGGTTTTAAGTCTGATCAGTGTCCTGCTGAGTTTTGCCCATGTGATTACTTTCTTGGCAATGGACAAACCACCTTCAGTAGAGATGTTTCCAGTCTAACTAGATGTAACAGTGCCAAAAGACTCATGTGCAAAATTCTAGTCCCTGCAAAAGGATGTGAATACCTTAACCCTTTCCCCTCTTCCCAACAATATGCTTTTTCTAGTTATTGTTCATGCACCAAGTCCTGCACTGAAATTGTAGTCTAGGCTTTAAAAAGCCGGGTAATTGCCGGGTTGGCAGTGTGAACGCAGTATTATTGATGTCACTGGCTATGAATCATGTATTGAGATAGTCTATTGGTCTAGTACAGGTAAAGGATACATACATTGTAACATGTAGGGTACCATACACACAGCCAGGATCGGTTATATGTACTCTAGCTGTGGATTGGGTTTGTTTAGCTATCTCTCAATGATCTGGTATTTTGGTGGTTGGGATGTGCATATAATAAGGTGTGGGAGTGGAGAATGGGGATTGTATAGTATTATTAGCAGGGCTCGAAGTGGGGCGGTATATGCCGGTATGGCATACAGGCACTTCTCCCGCTAAGCCATACCCGTTTTCTAAGCTCTGCCCCCTCAGGACCGGTGATAGGATACTTTAGTTTAAAAATTGCGGGTTCGGAGGGGCGGGGCTTTATGATATACCGCACACTTACAATCCCCACTTCCAGCCCTGATTATCAGTATAGTATTTTTATTGTCTGTGGGGATTCAAGGTTAAATTCCTGGACAGGAGAGGACCTTACCTATGTGCAGTCAGTATGTTCTCCCCATGTCTGTGAGGCGTTCCTCTGGGCGCTATGGTTTCCACCAACATGTTAACTGGACAAAAATTGTCCCTAATGTATGTTTGTGGCTGTGTCATCCGTATTCTCAACCACACACATGAATGTGACATTCTTAGGACTGGTACTGATATGAGAGAGCTTCACCAGGAGGCAGGTATTGGGTTGAATGGGAAGACTAGATGGGCCATGTGGTTCTTATCTGCCATCAAATCCTATGTACTGTTTGCATGATTACATTTGTAGTGTAACTTATAGGCCCATTACAGTGTACTTTATTATAAAAGAATACAAAAATAAATCTGTGATCATTGTAGCATAGTAATAAACACCCCCCTAGGCAATTACTTACAAAGAACTGGATCAGAACACAGGCTATGAGTTGGTCAGAATTTAGAAATAGAGTTTATTTTGATGTCTTCAAGCACATAAATACATACACAGGGATATCACATGTTGATACATGTAATAGAAAAATGTGAACAGGTCAGACTCGGAGGCATGAGAAGGAAATGTGCGCGTGTTCTTACAAACACCGTATCTCACACAGAATTTCCATATACGAATGTTTGCAGGAAGACTGACACAGTAAGCCACAGACCCAGAAGACGAGATCACTATACTGACACCCACCATCAAAGCCGCTCACACGCGTCTCCAGTCAAGCGCACTACCACTTCCTTTTTCACATTACACAACCGCTTACTCAGTCACACAGGGACATGCTATTACACAGCTAGCCACGAGCCCGTACGTTCCATCAATGCGGGAGATTTACATAAACAGTCAGATAATATATTGTATCTCCAGTCAGGGAATGCACGTACGTTACACAACTAGTCACAAGCTTAGTCGCTCCCTCTATCACACACATGTCCCTGAAAAAAAGTACCATCTACAATCTAGGTTGTTTATTGTTACTTTTTTGCTATTGTGGTAATACAGGACCAGATCCAGACCACGGAAAATGTGTTGTGTTACGCAGCCTAGATATAGTGACTGTATGCAAAACAGAGTGCGCATCCAGCTCTTTGTAACATACGCATACGGGGGGGGGGAAGGGTGTGTGCATACTCATAAGGGCCGATACAATGTGCTGCGAATACGGGAAAAAGCGCAATGTGCCCTGGTGGCTGCTTTTTGTTCCCCTGAGTACCCCCATAATGTAAACAAATATAAATGAGCTTCTCAGTGCAAGGGGCAGGCCTCTAACCTTATAGACATTGAATACAGGATTGTTAAATGTATCTGCACAATGACATGTAATAGTCAATCTGGAAACCACATGCACAGATGCGCCAATTTACTCCTGGCCATAATTAGCAGCTTATTGAGAGAATGTGCTGTTCATGTAAGAGCAAGGTTGGAATAATCACAGTGCGTTTATCTATGGCTGGATCATCAGATAACAGGGATATAGTTTGCTGTCAAACAATCCCCTACATGTCATATGTGATCAGAGTCTTTAAATTAAGTTTACAATATCTAGGTCTCTGGGCTGGTGCTAGGTGTCTGATCACGCTAGGTGAGACCTAGCACTGTGCCAAACCATCCAAGCACCCCCCCCCCCCCTCTCTCATATAGTAGAGGGGGCAACACCATTCTATATAAGAGTGGAAGATGCCCTCCCAGGCTGGTTAATTTTATACATGCTGCATTATGATATAACCCGCCATATAAATGGAGGGTTTTTTTGCCGTCCCCTGGGCCCAACGCTCTGGGCCTAATTGTAGCACCAGCCCTGTCTGTGACAAGGGAAATCTATCATCATGCAAAGAAACATGATACAACATCAGAAGATATTTCAGAAATGTTAGCAATTTTTTTTTACATTTTTGTCAAATAAAAATGTGAGTTTTTCTTTCATATCAACCTCTTTTATAGGCGTTTTTTCTATAAGTATCTTATAAGCATCCAAGATTTCTCTACTAGAAGCTCGGGAATAATGGCAATAATAAAAATAGATTCATGTCCTACAAATGTCTCCTTTCTGCTGTTCTTAATAGAAATTTATATATTGCTTGAATCAAGGGCAAATGCTTCCTGGAGGGAGAAGTAAAATAGGAAGCTCCTGGCTCCTTATAGGAACACATTGAGAAGGTTATTTAGATGATATCTGTGCGGAAAGTGGGAGATGAGCACAGAAGAACAGATCAGTAAGGGATTAAGAAGTCATTTCTATTAAGCTGGACACGATTTAAAGACTCGTAAGTAATAAGGCATATTATTGTCATTTTTTAAGGATAATTTTGCCTAATTATTGCAATCTAAAGCTTACAGAACAAGAGTGAAAGCCAGAAGCTAATATAGTTAACGTTAATATGATGACAAGTTATACTAGTCATCCTTCAGCACATTTATGTTGGTTTAAATCTGTGACAGGCCTTTAAAGATTGTATATATACACAGTTGTATACAACGTGAGGAACCCTTGTGTGATTAAATGCTTCACTGAAGCTCTGGGAGAATAGTAGCTGCGGCCACATTTAAACATGACCTTTTTTGGGCCTGATGTTGAGATAGGAACAAGTTGCAGAGTTTGGCAAAAGGTAAGACGCTGTTGCGTTGTATGGGGGAGGGTGCCTTTACAATATACAGATAGATTTAGAATGGTCAAAAAGCTTATACTAGTGGCTGCCGTCAATAATAGCAGGGACCAGGACTGCTGAAGACCGGATTGACTGTGCTGTGTTCATACCTGTGAATGCAGCATAAGCCAGAGATCCAGTAGCAGATTCCCCCTGTGTCCACAAATTCCAGTGTGTTCATAACTTAAATGTTAGTGAATCAGTACTATACTGAACAAAGCTTGTATCGCTTGTGAATGCAACCCTGTTCCTGTCTGGACTGCCATTTGTATAAATTTTGGGGATGCGTGACTACAGTCACTGTATGTGCTGATTTATGCATGATGGGATTGGCGATGGGGAGAGGAGCCATTTAATTTGTACATTGTGGACTGAGCTAAAGACCTGGTGTAAGAATCATTTCTGTACGACTATTTTCAGCATACAGATACTAGCATTTTGGGCAATTTTCTGCGAAGGGAGGAATGGAAAAATTGCTTACCCGGGGAAAAATCTTATTAAATGTGTATCAGTCCCATAATAAGTAACTGTCATTTCCAAAATAAGGCTTCAGCCCCTCCACTCCCCTTTAAGTGCTCTCTCTTATTCCTCAGAGCTATGCATTACGGGCCAGGAACCAGAATCCCTCAGCCTGATTTCCACACACAGAGAACTGGATATAGGCTTACGAGCGTCAAGTTATGAATGGGTAAAACCATGTTGAATTGCAGGGGAGGTAAATTTTAATTAAATTAATGAATGGGGCTGGGTTAGGGCATAGTCATACGGATAGTGAAGCGCTGCCTCTTCCCCATGCAACAGGGGTTCGACAATTTGTTCCCTCTCCTGCACTACTCTATATCTCTCTACCTGGTCCTACATGTGGGATTTTGCATACCCCTACCTCACCTCCTTCCTTTCTGTACCCCTCTCTCCCTATGCCACAAACTTATCTTCAAAAGCATAAAAATGAAGCTATCCGAAATCCCTGATAGCCACTGTGATATCTGAATTACCTTTCAATTACCTCTATGAATTTCCTACACACAAACAGCCGGCTAATGTAATATGTCTTCTCCCCGATAGGAGAGAGTCATTATTAAATATGATTTAAGAGCTCGCTCCATGCACTGGAAACAGGCAGCAGAGTAGTAGCATAGCCATTTTCTTTCTCCTCCACCTCCTTCCCTGCTGGTTGGAAATTGGCATAATTACATCTTGATTAAGTGCTCAAAAACTGTTGGAGAGGTTTAGGTTATGTTATAACAAAGCAGATCTTTAAGCAAATTACAGGTCTCTGCAGCATTTCACTGGGTTGGAAGGCAGCCAGGAGTTCATTACTCTGCATTGTAATGGAATGCTGCCCTTGCAGGAGACACTGGCCATTCTCCATTCAGATGAAATGATAAGTCATCTCCACCCGACCCCCCTCCTATAATGTAATGAGGAAGACGTAGGGGGATCACTTATCCCAGCAGGGGACAGATTTGTGTCTTTAATTACCTCACACCAGATAAGATGGACCGGACGTCAGTCACCTTTGTGCCAGACACAATATATTCTCAGCATCTCCAATGTTCTCTGAGGTTTCATTCATTTTTGTAATATTAATGTAATACTTATTCAGGCAGCAATTTTATGAGAATTAGCAGTAATATATGATTCCTGTACGTTGACGTCCTTGAACGCTCAATCATGTCTAACTCGGACATACCCAACATTATGGTTGGAACGGGACGTACATTTTATTAGTTGCAATCAGTATTACAGGTAAGAGATGATGTTTTCGAGCACAAGTGTAATAACAGTGTAACAGTAACGCTGGTCAGTATATGTGTGCAACATGCAACATTCATTTTACCCTCCCCTGCAATTCACCATGGTTTTATCCACTCGTAACTTCAATAGTTCAATAGTACCTAAAACTGAAGAAGTTTTTTATTTCATTTTTTTTTTTACAAATTTACAGATCAAGGACAAAAACTGCAATCTGATTGGACAAGTGAACTACAGACTCCAATGTTCCAATAATTAATCAGATGGAATCTTGCAGTGCTAGCAAGTGTTAAGCTGCTCATTCCCTGGATGATTCTCAGCCCAAATCCTTGATTTTGTCTAGTTTGTGGGCAGCTAAAAAAAAATAATCCGTCTGGGAACAATATTCCAAAATTTGCCCCACCAACAGAAACTGGGCACCATATCATTCTAGTGCTGGGGTAGGCAACCTGCGGCTCCCCTGGTTGTCGTCAGACTACACGTCCCAGCATGCTTTGTTAGGCATCAGCTATGTCTATGCAGTAAAAGCATGCTGGGAAGTGTAGTTTCACAACACCTGGAGAGCCGCACTGTTCTTGGGAATGGCGCCCCTTTTATCGGCATCAATTTCCAATACAACAATACTGTTCTAGTGGATGCCCAGCTTTAGCTGCTTGACAGGGAATAAAAAAAAATCCTGCTTTTCACAGTGTTCGGTTACACGCGCCAATAAAATTAAAAGTAAATTAGACACTTGTAAAGAAAAGAGTGTACTAAACGTAAACAAAAAAAACATGAGCTCAACACAATATGACGATGCTGACAGCTAAAAATGACTGCTGCAGAGACAGTTACATACAGCACATCAACAGCAACAGGACTGGAGCTGCTGGCAATTATTACCAGAGTTAGTTAAAAGGTAGGCCGCATAAAACATATGCGATATCTGTTGCCTATAGCAATCAATCAGATTCTAGCTCTAATTTATATAAGACAGTCTAGAAAATAATAATTCAAAATAATTGGTAGTTATTGCCAACACAAACAGTTCCCTTTTGTTAGCTTAATTCAATAAATATACCTCTAGGTCACTAATTACTACCATTAAGCTGATGAAAAACTCTAAAAAAACATGAATATTCAACTCATCAAAGCTTTATTTACACACTGGAGCTTTCAGCCCATCATTGGGCCACTTTCATTTCAAAGTCATTTCAAATGTAGTGATTTATTTTATATATATATATATATATATATATATATATATATATATATATATNTATATATATATATATATATATATATATATATATATATATATATATATAAATATTTATGTGTGTGTGTGTGTGTGCTAATAATTGTGCTGCCAAATTATTTCTTTCTTACTGACAAGTGGAAAATTCCTGTCTGCCTGTAAAATAATTAAAATGACATGCCTTAGACCGGGGAACAGGGCAAAAAAATGTGTGCTAATTAAAAAGAACTCTTCATTAACAAAGCACAAGCCAAGGGCAGCTCCTAAAGGTGCAGATATTTATAGAGCTGCAGAAAAGCAGATTTTAAAGATACAATAAAAAATGTAACACTGTCGCTTGTGAAAGAATATATAAATAAGTATAATAATATAATAATATAGTATATAATAAATCGAATGTATTTTCCTATGTGATAGAAGATGTATAATGTATGCAGTAATCTACTCAGCACCAGTGCACATTGGGACTGACGCAAAGTTTGCAAGAGAGCACATTTTCAGAATAGGAAAGGATATGATCTTTTTATATTTAGCTTTTATTTTTTTAATATATATAATGTGCATAAAATAATATTAATAGTAAAAAGTAAATAAAATGGTAAAAAAAATTAAATGGAAAAAAACCCCTATATATATATATATATATATATAATTTTTTTTTTATGTCAGAATAGCACTACTATTCTATGGAATTAATGTTACTGTTAAAAATAAGGACATTTAAATGTTGCAAATGCAAACACTAAACACCCCATTAAATACATAAGTAACTGAGCAGAGGCTCTGTGTATACGGCTATATGACTGCCGGGCTTTCTGCCATTTTCCCTACATCCTGTGGATAAAACATATACCACACAGCACATTCTACATGCACTTAAATCTCTGGGTGAGGTCCATGATGTATGACTAAACTAAACTGCAAACAGTATTAGAGTTGAGAGATTATGTTTCAACATGGTTTTGCCCACTCTTGAGTAAGTGTGAATAAGTCAATAGTGCCTAAAATCTGAATCCGGTCCATTGTCCATACTGGTTCAAAGAGTTTAAGTACCTTTAAATATGGAAATCGAAGTACCTTCTGGAGGACCTGATGCATTCTCTGCTCTATGGAAAAGGGCTTATTAAGAAATAGACTAAATAGACTTAGATATACTATAAAGATGTGCCGTACACGGTATATTAAATCTGATCTATTAAATTGCACATGCAAACAATCTATTACACTTTTTGTTCTGACCTGGACAAGCCCCTTTAAATCTTAGAGATGTTAATCAACGTCTGGATTCCAAAGAAACGCTCAATATAAATGTTAATGCAGCCATTACCCTTTGGCAAGTATTTCACAAAGTGTCTACATTTATAAAGCTGTACATTTACATTTTGAAATGCAGAGATAGGCAAAATATGATGAAATAGCTATTTTCTCCATCTGCCCACTCTTTCTATCCCTTCTCTCCTCATAAACTTTTAGTGTTGCTCTTCTATAAATACATACAGTATTTTACTATATAAATGACATCTCATCGCCCCGGTTATATCCGGACTTTTGATATATCATTCCCAGGTCAACCCACTTCACACTGAACCTGGGTCTGTCCTGCAAATAAATGTAAGTATTTAAAATAAGAGCTTTGACTGGCTGGCACAGATGATGTCATTTAAAGGGTTTTTGGTTTTGAGGCTAAAGTGGGTGTTTGTTGTCCACCTCATAGCTTTAATCATGGTGGATGAGTTACTACTGTGTAACTTGGTCTTTTGCGTAATTTTACTGTTTGATACAGCAAATTGGCCTAGGTTACTCCACCACCACTTGGAGACCATGACTAGTGACTTTGCAATAAATTGTTCTTATCACATAATTAGTTTTGCAGCCATTTACTGCTGCCATGTGTAATGGTATGGACACAATTGGGTCTAAAAGGCATAATGCTTTATGCTTCTAAATCCGATAACATCTTTCACTGTATTTGACCATACAGTCTTACAAAAAACCCAACAATTTAAGCTCTTTACCATTTCAGCACAAGCACCAAAGTATTTCGGGTATTTATCATATGATTGTATAGCCAAAGGGGTGGAGGATCCATTTAAATGATGAGTATAGGCTAGGTGGAGTACCTGTCAATCAGATCTTTTCCATATACCAAGCGACGGTAGAGGTTAAGATGGTTTTAAGAGGGCTGAAATTCTGCACAAACAAGGAGAAGACATTAAAATTCTACGAGCGTACCCTATTTCCGCTCTTATCACGAGTGTACACGAGTGGATTCAGTCCATTGTCTAAAATCAGCGGTCCTAACATTAGAATAATAAGTGTTTCATTAAAGTATGCTGTTCAGTGTTATACAGGTTTATTTTTTGCTTTTAGGTGCAGAACTAATGGACGAAGTGTGAAATAATGACAAAAAACAAAAAATCTACCTTCTATATGGAGAAGAACAACTCTATTTCTACCATGTAACAAAGATATATAAAGCTCAATGGACCATATTTAGACTTTAGGCACTATTGACTTACTCACAACTTACTCAAGAGTGGGCAAAGCCATGTTGAATTGTAGGGGAGTTGCAATTTAACTCCCCTGCAGCTTAGAAATGCAGAAATAAAGTATTCTCCCTGCATGCAAACACTGACATTCATTTTACCTCCCCTGCAATTCATCATGGTTTTACCCACTCTTGAGTAAGTTGTGAGCAAGTCAATAGTGCCTAAAGTCTTAATCTAGTCCAATGATTTTGGTAGAGTTGGCAATGGAAGGTACAATTGGTGTACAGACCATGTTACAATGTAAAGGGCACAAATTCATTACATTTTGTTTGCATTCAGATACAGAATTTTCACATATTACACAGAACACTGAACAAAACTATTATGTAAATCGTTAGAGTTGCGTTATAAAACATCACCATTTAGTTCATTCTGTTTGCACATTTTACATTTGGCTCCTTCTGCTGTTCATCAGGGTTTTGTCAAGGTGAAATTGCTACTTTATTAGCCCTTACTCCCATCTCCGGATCAGCCCCTATATGAGGACTTCTTAGAACTATTAATGCCTGCTTCTACTCCGGTACAGATAGAGCATCAGTTATACTAAATGAATTTACTTAGACAGCCAGAGCTGGTGGCCTCCGAAGCTGGTTCGAAATCTCATTAGGGATAAGGAATGCTCCATCCATTTCTATAAGATTTTTCCCTTCCCCCTCTTTTCTATCTCTGTGAGTTGTGCATACGCAGCAAGTATACCTCTATTGTCTGATTCACCAGAAAGTTTATTATTTTTATGATTGCAATTTCTGAGGAGTTTATTGAGAAACCGATACAATGAACTAAAAATTAGGTGACTATGGCTAAAAACTAATGCCATGTTCACATTGCTGCCATGGCAATAGTTTGTGAAGCTGGAATATTGCCATACTGAACCCATGTCTGCCCAGGCAATAAGTGTTAAGTAAACATAACAAAACCTTTCATATTCCTTCCCATATTCTTCTCTAATTGTCCCAATCAGCTGTTTCTTTGAGACCCGTTGAAAAACACACGGGTCCGAATCAGCAATAACCCTGAAAAAGTCCCAGGTCCAAATCCTGTGTCAATGGGATTTGGGATTTGCTGATGGAGCGTTCACACTGAGTCACGACACACATAGTTAGAGCATGACCAGGCAATAGCCAAAGTATTTGAAACAGTGTGAAGCGGTATAAATGTTCATAGATACATATAACAGACTTAAACTTTTGCTTAACTGAAGCTTTACTTCAATTAGATTGTAGATGCATTTTCATACTGTACATACATTTGTATACAAGTCAAATGACTGGAATGAATTGTGAAACAATTAGACTTAAGGTAGGTACACATCAGATTGATAGTTACATTTTTTTAGACAATCAGTTGATATCTTCTAACGATCTGCAAGCTGCATGAGCTCCATGTGTGTGTGAACAATCCCAGAATCATCTGCTGCAGTATTATGCTGTAATTACACACTAGTCCACCAGGTGGCTCTATACTGAAGTTTCAATGGGAATTGTTGCTCTGAAGATGGTGTGTTCAGTACACAGTGAAGTTTTCTGCAGACATCGGGCTATCATTTCACAAAAATATAAGGAACTATTAATAATCACTTCAAACAATGACAAACAGTCTGAAACGATACAGCGGTGTGTTTGGTGAGTACATACTGAACTGAAGATATCTGCTGAAAGGGTCATTTATCTTTTGAAAAGATTAACCTTCTGAAGTATACTTACCATTTAGCGCAATGACCCATAGAGAAACTTTTCAAAGCCATATATACACAAATCCATTTCCTGTCCACTCCGACCCACAAACATCTAGTTGGTGTAACACTGGATACTGTGTGTACACTCACATGACCACTCATTACATCCAATACTGGATGCCTGGTTGGGTCAAAAATATCAAACCTGCTTAAAAATCAAGAGATGAAACCATCTTCTGACCAATGTAAAGCTTAAGAGAATAACCAGTCTCTTAATAAATGATTTAAATACCTGACAAATGCGTGACAACTCACCATGCACGCTGTCTGTATTACTGTTATGCATAGTTGTCATAAAGGATTCCAGCATGGAAGTCTGGATCCAGTCCATGGCAACCAATGAGGTGTCATTGATTCAATCATCTTCTAAATTTGAATCAAAACCGTGATGATAATGTGACATGGTTTTAATGTAAAATCAAGCACCAAAAGCATATCAGTTTGATAGGGCGAATCTTTACGTAATCACCCAATCAGAGTGAATGAGCATGATTATGCTGAATATATATTTCGATTTGTATATAGGCATGCCATGCAAAGGCCGGTGTTTACAATCATAACACAGTTATCTTACCATTTGACAACAAACTGAAAAAAATCAATCCCAGGAAGATCTTACCACTAAAGAGAAAATTAGAACATATTGATTAAGTAGAGAGACTCCACAGTTACATGACGTGACAACGTTCTGCTCTTCATCCAGTAACACTGAAGACTTCGTGGACTGTGGCTGTGTCACACTCTCATGGCAAAAAAACAACCTCAAGTTAAATCTTGTGGTTGTCAAGACAAATATGGACTTTTATCACCAAACCATCTAAAGTTGGACTACAAGAACGACATAGTTCTCACAGAATGTCAGCACCGACAAAAGGGTTGATTTTCCCTACGATTAATTGTAGTTTATTCTATTGCCCGGGAATCTTTTGAAATTATTAAATCAACATATGATCTAAAAGTCGTATTTCTATAAAAAATACTGAATACAAAAAGACCCAACCTTCCATTTTAAATACTAATACCAGTCTAAAATTGTTTGCAGCCAGTGAAATTTATCTCCCCTGCAATTCAACATGGTTTTGTCCACTAGTAACTTTACACTCGTAAGTTCAGTAGTCTGGATCCAGTGCTCAATGTAATATCAATATATATCAAATATAATAATATCAATAGTAATTAGCTATTATACAATGCCTGGTGAAATTGTCTATATCACTGGAACACAAGCAGAGTAGGTACGGGTCTGGAAGTCGCATGTGACACAAAGTCACAAGAACTGAGGAGGCTGCTGCTAAATGTCTACAACCCACAGAATAAGTCACAATCGCCAATTGTTACCATCTTGAAACAGTCAACAAACCTTTCATTTATAATGGTGCTTAGTTAAGCAGCTGTGTAGAGGTGGTGGGTGGACGGCTGAAGACTGATAATAGCATTCACTCTCTAGCAAGGGAAGATATGCTCGGAGTGTGTCCCAGGTGCTAGGTAAGGGCAAGGTCCCCCGTCAATTATGGCTGTATTACATCACAGGGACACAATAGGGAATTTCTAAGGAAAATAGCATCCTCATACCTCAGAGGCATTCGTTTCCAGTGAACAAATATGTGCCACAGTTTCAGCTTTTACTTTAAATAAGAGATATATGAAATGAAAATGATGGTACCACCCATGATTGCCAATCACACTGTGACGGAACATACTTAACAATACTGGAATAACTCTCTAAATATAAAATAAATGCTTAACATTTGAGTATTTAGCAAACACTTGTTTTACCGTCACATCACGTCGGACAGGTGCAATTTGATTCACTTAGAAAAGTGGAACCTTTTTAACTCAACATCACATACAATGTGCCAGTGCATGTCCCCAACCCAAGTTGGTATAGCGAGCCTGTACCCCCATTTAAATGTAAAGATGGTGTAACTCCAAATGAATGCAACTCATCATGGGCCACTGTTAGGTAAGAACTTTTCCGGCAGTGATAAAAAAGAAATGGTTAATACACTAAAAATGACTGCGTTCACATGAGGTCCGACATCCAGAGAATGATAGCATCTACCTTTCGGCTAATTTTTAGGAACATTCTGTAACTTAAAATTGCTATAAAAAACAACATTAGTGATTCAATATCTGTCTCTTATGAATGCCATTTCTGTCAGTTATTGATTCTTATGTACATCCCTTTCTCTTTATGTACACTTGTCATAAGCAGGACGTCACTTCAATAACTGATTAATGACTGTGCTGCACAAATAAAAGAAAAATTCAATTGTCACTCTTCCTATGACAGATCACAGCTACTTACTATGCATTTCTGCATCGTCATTGGTATGAATCTCAGGGTCTATTTCAAGATGTTCCAAGAATCTGCTCAGAGACTGTGAGTGTTTAGCAGCACAATAGTTTATGTTAATGTAGAAAGGAAGCAAACTGTCTTACAACTTCGACCAGCAGTTTTCCATGTCACTTGTTGCAGATACCTCATTAAACTTTCTTACCAAATACTTCTCATCAAAGAAATCAATTCATAGAAATTGGATATCAAAGAACAACTGATCTACTACAAATGACAATAACTGAGAGGTGGTCAATGTTAAAACTAAATGGTGATATGGATATATAGAAGTGGTGGTATGGATATATAGAAGTGGTGGTATGGATATATAGAAGTGG
>JABWIB010002810.1:24840-41714 GCA_016617825.1 Platyplectrum ornatum | reverse complement strand
TGGATATATAGAAGTGGTGGTATGGATATATAGAAGTGGTGGTATGGATATATAGAAGTGGTGGTATGGATATATAGAAGTGGTGGTATGGATATTTGGAAGTGGTGGTATGGATATTTGGAAGGTTTGAAATATTTGGGGGTATAGACATTTAGAAGTGGTTATATGGAAACATAGAAGATAACAGAAGCGAATGGAAATTTATAGTTTTTCAATGAAATCAGTGGGAGAAGTGACGGTATGACATACCTCCTCAATTGAACACTGCATGAAAAAAGTACCTGATATATAAATGTATATATGCACAAACACAGTGCATTCAATCAAGAGTAAAACATTGCACCAGCTACAAGTCATGTCAAAGGGGGCTGATATTACGCATTTTATTTTTTAGGCCCTTGCATTAGGATGTGACACTTAACAAAATTACAGAAACATTTTTACATGATTTTATTAAAAATTCAAAACATATTTCTCTTTTCTTTTCATAAATTTCCATTACAACAAAAAGGTATTCACATTAATCAAAACACCAATATACAATCAACATGACAGTATGCTACCCTCCATGCAATATATATGTCCAAGCTTACTTGCCTGTATAGTGCAGCTACGCTATGGGCTAAGTATTTAGAGGTACCATTGGTACCATTTTCATTATACTTTGCCAAAATTTAAGCCAATAAGGTTTAAGACATACATGACACACCAACACTGAGAGAGAAGTCTAATAATAAAGAAGATCTCAGTAAACGTATTTTAAAATATATTTTGGAATTACAATTTTAATGGAACAACAAATGACATTCTGTAAAAAAGGGAAACAACACATACCAGAATAGTACAATAGTGTGCTACAAGCAGGTTATTAGGAAACAGTCCAATGCTTAATAACAAAAAAGCATGCTACTGCAACTATACAGATTAGAAAGTATTTCCTAGGCCCGACCTCAGACTGAAACGAGCCATTGTATTATGTGGGCCCTGGGCTTCCCAGCTGTAATCAGAGTACACGCTCTTCTTCCTCTACTTGCACAATTCTGGAAGCCGCGGTGTTTGACTATAGGTTCTCCATTGTTTAGACTAGTTCCACTTCTATAATACATGTTTATACAGCCATTTGGATTGGTCTCAATACTGAAATGATCCTCTCCTCCAAATGAGCCCAGCAGACTTTATGTTTCCATTGTTTCCCCTTATGTTGTAAATCTACAAATTGCTATGGGGCATAATAGAAGGATTATGTTATATAAAACCATGAATTACTTTTCCACAACATACTATTAAAGGAGACATGCATAATATATAACATAGCAGACTCTGGTATACATTCTGACACACAATGCAATGCCACCATATATGTATTAAGAACGAAGTATATCATATATCTTATTTAATTCATACATTTTAATTTTTTAATTAGAACAAAACAAACAGCTAATTATCTTTCGTGCAGATTGGGGGAGTTTGGTACCATTTAGGACTCAGCTATAAGGACCTTGGCCAGTTCAGATAGGCTAAATACATATTTATAGGTTACAGTTATAGATCAGAAAACTATTCCACCCACCCCCCCACAATGGACTTTTTGGAACAGCTGCAAACACCCCAATCAAGGATTTATGGATCAAGGTGGCCATAGAAAGTGAAATGAAAAAATAAAACCTGTAAAAAAATAGAAATAAAATAAATTAAAATATACTCACATTTCAGGTATGTTCACTGGGCACTGGAGTGGTGCCCAGCTGCTTCCCCCGATGCTCCGCAACACAACGGAGACGCCAAAGCATTGGGAGAAGCAGCTGTAAACGTGAGAATATTTTTTTTTTACAGGTTTTTTTTAGGTAAACAAAAGATAATCATTGATCAATCGGAAAATCTGACTAATCAACATCTTTTGTTTATGTTTTTTGACAAAGTTTTTTTTTTTGAGGCCTTGTGGATGGCCATCTTTACAGTAATCAAGTTTACAATGACCCTAACGTTAATCCTAACTCCAAACCTATCCCTTGAAATGTTAAGTTATGGTCAAGCTACTGCCATATAGTAATTTACTATTAAGATAAAACAAATTTAAGTTAAAAAAAAACCCTGACCACCTCGGTAACCGCAACACGTGGCCCACAGACTGTTAAGACTCAGACATATGTCTCAGACATATTTAAACCTACATCTAAAAATTAGTCTGGGCAGATTGACAGTTCTACCTACATCCGACACGACTTCTTTAATGCACTCAACTAGAAAAAAAATCAAGTCTAAACTGAGCGCTTGACAATCTTTTATAAGCCTTTCTGGTTTTGCTTTGATGGTTGCAGTTGGTGATTAATTTTAATGGGCGAGCTGTTTACACATGGAGTCAAGAGCTTGACTCATTTAAGAGTCCCTTGCTTTGAAGACAAAATCTTTTTATGATCAGTTCCAGACTGGTTCCATTAATTCTATATTTCCTATGGTTTGCTTTTATTAACATGCAGATTTGCTGTGTCTCACAATTCTACCCAGTGATGTTTATTATATGTTATTAGCGTTTAACATTCTTTATCTTCTATTGTGTACCAGGCTTTGGTGGAAATTGTATTAACTGTAAAACATCATTTACAGAATTAAACAGTTTCTCTTAATCATGGGTTATAGGATCAGACACACATCTGTATAAAGTATTCTGGTGTGCCACATCTGAAAACTTTAGAAAGACTACATGGAGTAAATATATGTGCGTGTGTACAAATATACATTTCGTAAAAAGGATATAGCAATATTACAATTCTGTAAAAGTTTGTACTAACATTCCTATTTCAGGGACAGCTGGGATTATATTATATTATTTGTCGATTCCCTTAAAAAACTCCTCCATTCTGTTCAAATAATGTGCCAAAATGTCTAAACAACAGAAAATATATGGGCCTATATTTACTAAACGGCGGGAATGTTGCCCATAGCAACCAATTAGATTCTTTAAGTAAGAGCTAAAATCTGATTGGTCGCTATGGGCAACAAGTTCACTTTCCATTCCGGCAATTTAGTTAATAAAGGCCACGGGGTTGGCATAACAGAAAATAATTCCATGGTAAGCACTCTTATTGTATAAGAATGTATTCGCTTCTGTGAATGTCACTTTTTCTAAATAAATACAGGCAACACCTAAATGCAGTATGCTGTATCTATTTCGAATTGGTGTTTGAATAGAAAATATTTTTATGAACGGAGTAGTATGCTGAAAGGCATGTTAGTGCATTCATAATGTGGACAGCTTCGACAGCTGTCGGAGAAGGGGAAAGTTAGGGTTAGACAGCGGGAAGGGGAAGGTTATGGTTAGGCTGCGGTAAAGGGTAGGTTATGGTTAGGCTGCGGTAAAGGGTAGGTTTGGGGTTAGCCTGCAGGGAAGGGAGAGTTGGGGTAATACTGTGAAGAATGGAGGGTTAGGGTTAGGCTGCGAGGAGGTGAGGGTTAGGCTGTGCGGAGGGGAGGGTTGGGGTTAGACTGCAAGGTGGGCAGGGTTGAGGTAAGGCTGTGAGGAATGAAGGGTTAGGCTGCAGGGAGATGAGGCTTATGCTGTGCGGGGAGGGGAGGTTGGTTTAGGCTGCGGGGAATGGAGGGTTAGGGTAAGAATTAGGAAAAGGGATTTCTGTGAAACTCAATCTGTTGGGGACTCCTCTTTCTGGACTGGACTGCAGGTAGAGCTTGTCCGGAGCAGAAGTGAGTTATGAGGTCATATTGCAGAGACGCAACTTCCTTCGCACGCACAGATCCCCTACTCATTAGCTGATCCCTACTGTAAGTTTTCCACACTCCACACCGACTTAAAAAGGCAACCCTAACATATCATCAGGGACCCTCATACACTACCACCTCTCAGCGACTTGTTTACGATAAAAAGAAAATGAAATAATGTGGAGTTCAAATTTAAATATGTATTTAATAAAATATTTGCTTACAACGTATAAAATGTTAAACACGCTGATATAGGCGAAAGTAGTAAAACCTCAAGTCCATAATAACAACAAGAAAACAATACACTATAAATGCACTTTTACGTTTCCAGTTCGCTGAGTATTTGTATTTTTGTTGGTTCATGGGTTAGATTTAGTTTGCGGCTGGGAGCTGAATAATTAGGGGAAGATATAGAGCGCTGGCTGTAAGCAGCAAGGACTAAATTGACTGCATCCTGTCACATAGCGCTTGTTACCAAACAGTGTCTGCTAAATGGGACTACACAGCGGAATCATGTGTGCCTTGTGAGAGCAATACGTCTTGTGATTTGTGGGAGTTTAATTGCCTCTTCACTAAATGTCTCAGGAACTGCAAAGAGCTGATTGAATGATTGACAGCACGAATATCATTAGCGCCTTCATTCATTTTCCCATCTGTTATGTTTTAAGAGTTACTCAATGACATGAAAAAAAAAATAATACTGTTCACGCCATTATGTAACCACCATTTACATTTACAGGAGACTCCTGAATTTCGGGCTTAGCAGAGTGCGAACAGACATGGACATGGACTTGAGGCAAGCAATTTAATGAAAAGCACTGCCTCAAGCCCTGTGCGTTATGGGCAGGACTTAATTGCAACAAAGCCCAGACTAACCTGATCGTAGTGGCGGTGCGCTACAGGTGTGGTGAGTAACATATCTGCACTTATATAGGTAATAGTAAGAGGTGTTCAGTTATGGTTTCTCACATGTCCCTGATGACAGAGGTTATAGTTTCTGAAATGTCGGATTGGTCATATGCATTGTTGAATACACAGAGAGGGTTAGGACCAAAAGCAGACAAGCCTTGCAAGTGGCCGGCGCTTTCATAGATCTGCAAACGCGCAACTCATATTTCTGCATTTTATTTTACAGTTTGTTGGCTTCTGGTTAATAAGCACCAGACAAGAGGCCAGATCAAGTGAATGTGGCACTTTCCGTTCTTTGCGAGCATATGCGCAACCATAAGACTTCCAGCACTCAGTACCATACCTCCCAAATGTCCTGACTTCAGTAGGACAGTTCTGATTTAGATGTCCCTTGCTCCCTGGACTTCCCGATAAGGGAACCAAAACGCTTTTCTTCTTATTTTGCCCTATGGCAGTCCAACGGGCAGGGCTTGGCGGGCGGTGGGAGGGGTTGTTAGCGCATGGGGCAGGGCCTATTTGTCTCCTTGGTGAAAATACAATCCTAATTTCCCCACTGTCCCTATTTTATTTGGGGAAGGCACAAACATATTAAGATGCTGTGCATCTAGTGGCGCATGCCCAGCATAGACACTGCTGCCCTTGGCACCTGTGTGTATACATAACCACACACAGACACACAAACACACACAGTGTAAAAGTACATGCACATCCAACATAAAGTTCATTAAGCAGGTTGTTACATTCTCCCGGCTTAACAGCAGGCCTCATTCTTTCTAGTATTAATACTACACGTTTTTCCGCTTATTGCATGTACAACGACAGAGATTTATAAAAGCCTGCACACAGATGTAGACAGTCGCTGCCAACACATTTCAAGTTCAGACACGTATTTAAGCTGGAGCTGCCTGGAATTATATGCATATAGTGGCGTTTGACAGATTACGCTGAGGAAATCTATTTTCTTTGTAAAAGTACTAAAATGACTGGGAAAATATGAATGAATCAGCTTCATTAACAAAGGAATAAACCTGGCTGCAGACTGCATTGCATAGCGTTATGCGATTATCGAAAGCAAGGGAATTCATCCAGAGAGTCGTGAAACCACCTCCCCCCGGACCACTTAAATTACGTTAGGTGGGCAGAAGGGTAGATCTAAATCTTACAGTAGGGGCATGGTTTGCAGTGATTCGTGCGGATCAGCTGAGTAGCCAGTGGACTTCCATGCATCTTAAAGTTTTTAACTTCTGATGATCTGTGGATAAAGTGACATAATGGGCTGGAAAAGACGACTGACTAATATACTACACATATCCAGATGCAGTGGTCACCAATCTCAGGTAAATGAGTTCGGAGCAGCCCTTACCAGTGTACCCCACTAACTTTTATCAGTACGTTTGGACATACCTACCTAATATAGTAAAAGAGTAAAAGGTGCTGATCTAGAGACTGTCACACTGACACAGAGATAGTGCGACAGGCCTTGCAGCTCCTCAGCCAGCACTTTACATAATCTAATAGAGGAATGGTAGAGCCTGTCACACTGTCTGTGTGTCAGTGTGACAGGCTGACTGCGCTCCGGAGGGGGAGCGAGGAGGTTGCTCTGTATGACATTGGATCATGCAGGGTCCCCCTTTAACATTTGGGAGAGAGAGGGTCACTTCGTCCTATTGACCCCCGACTATTTTTCCAGCATCTATGAATGTCTGCAATATGTATTTAATAATGAGGTAGGTTGCGTGTTAGGTAACTGCATGTCTTCTTATTTCTTATGGGGATCATTGATTGACATGATTAGGTTCCTTATGAACTGATCACTTTGCTGATCCTGATGAATAAAATTTTACTGTATGTACGGAATTTTTCCATATCCAATATAAAATTGCATCTTCTCAAACCCTCCCTTTTGCAAAGACGGAACTATGCCCAGTTACCCTATCTAAATTCCTACGCATGCATGGTTTTATGGAATGGTGTTGTATAACGAAGAAGAGAAGAAGTTCCGCTGACTAAAGCTGACCATACACTATAAGATAAATCTTAAATCTGACAATTAGATGAAAAATGAACCAACCATACACTGTACAATAATTGTATGATAAAAAAAAAACAACACGATATGCAAATTTGTACTTCAAAAAACAATTTTTTTTTTTTTCAAAAAAATCTTTTGGATTATGCTGAGTGGGTCTTTATGGCAGGATTATTGTAAGTTCCCAATACACTGAGCAATTTTTTACCCCCCAAAAAAAACGATTTAAGTTTGAGCATGTCAAAAGATCGTTTGACGTCCCTTTTTGAACGATATCAGCCAATCGTTTGAAAAAAATCGCCCCCATACACTGAATGATTTTTCCCAGAAAATTGGAAGATGTTTGAATAATCGTTTGATTGGAACGATTTATGGTATAATGTATGGCCAGCTTAACTCATACTGTACAATGTAAATCAGGGCTCAAAGTGGGGGGGTATACGGGGGGTATGACATACCGGCACTTCTCACACTTTTGTAATGGAAAAATGTATCATCTCCATTGACTTCCATTATTTTCTGTGTTTCCATACCGCCACTTCTGAATGTCCATACCCCCACTTCTAAATTTCCACTTCGACCACTGATGTAAATGCATTCTCCACCTATCAGGGCTAAATCCATATGCATGGAGTGAAGGCAAACTCACATATGAAAAAGTGAACGAAAAGAAAACAAGTTCCTTACAATAATCATTGTGATGGTACAGGATTAGGCTGTGAAACAAATATTCTCAGTAAGAGAGGTCTGTAAGAGAACTGTGAAGTGTGACGTACAAGTGACAGGTAAAAGAAGTAACTTAATAAAGGGTGCACTTTAATGGAATAACCAGGAAAAAAAATATATGAATGAAAATTAATTACCTACAATAAACTTCTTCAGGACTTTACTACACGTTTTGGCTACATTTAGCTTTTCCAAGAGAAAAGAATTGTGTATAACAGAGTTGAGCTGGTACGGGTAAGAAGAACTATTCTGTCAGTAGGACGCTCTGTATCTGAGCAGCATTACTGAATAATCCAGTCCCAGAGATGGATTACGTGTGATGAGCCTCTTGGCACCGCGCTGCCGTTTTTCTGAAAGAGATGTCACATCAGATGCACAAGGCTGGGGAGAGGCGCAACCATGTTTGTTTAGGCATGAGACAACACAACAGGACAGAAACACACCACTAACATTTAGACTGTCAATGATACTGTCACCGTCAATGGTAAATTATAAATAATTTAAGTCCTGTATTTGGGTACCCAGCTGTGGCACTAATAATGTGGCAACCAGAATTATGCAGATTTGGATAGGGTTTGAACCAGGGCTCGAAGTGGGGACAGTGAGGTGACGGTATGGCGCTAAGCCCCACCCCTTGCATAAGCCCCACCCTCTTCGGACCACGATTTAGTACTCAAAGTTCCCACGCCTGTGTCGAGGGGGCGTGGCTTCCAGAAGGAGGGCGGAGAAGAAGTGTCGGTATGCCATACCAGCATATAACGGACCACTTCGAGCCCTGGCTTGAACACTCCCTCCCATTAGTAGGGGAATCTACATAGAGATTAATGTTTCCATACAATCCTTACTTATAAGCAGTACAGAAATCTGGATAGTACAAAAGGCCACTACTGTACTATTAACATCTCTAACCCTTCCCACTAAGCGTGCACAACACCACGGGAAAGAAGGACTTTTACGGGGGTCTGCAGGCTAACTCACTTAGATGCCAATAATGACGTTGTGATGTCACGACATCGCGTGCAGGGGGGGGTTCTCCCGGGACTTATACATCTCATAAATTCCGGCTTGAACTGACAGCGGCCCTGGATCCAGACTTTGCAAAATAAATGCAAAGTGCAAAAAAAAAGTTTTTATACAGAGCTGTTTTCCAAATGAGTATCTCACAGAAGACCATAAGGAGTATCATCTTGATTTATATAAACCATGGCAGAGGAGGATCTATGCAAGCTAAAGAGATTCAACACCAAAGCAAATTTCTAATTATGTCAAGGACATATATCAAAAATATATAAATACAATTCCAAGTACATTTTCCACTGATGAAGCAGAAGACATTGTTTTCTGTATATGATACCATTGGCCAATTGTTTGAAAAACACATTTCCAGTGAGTCTCAGAAGAGCTCGCAACCATCAATAGAACGGATAAGAAGGATTAGAGCGTTTCATTGTGAGCTAAGGCCAGGTTCATTAGCTTGTGTTTACTTAAACAAGAAGCCTGGTAAAAGGTAAACTAATAATCGACTCAAGGTTAGCACGAGAATATTCATGGAATTTTGGATCCCACAACCTGCATCGTTATAGAATTTACTGCCAAGGACACTGTGCTACCAACACAATCAAGAAAGGGCTAGACGATCTACAGGGAACATATAAATGCTAAGAAAAGAAACCTGTCTACTTAATAAAATAAAGAATAGGTAAGGACGACATTGAAGACTGATCAGTATGACTGTTGGGATCGGTTCTCTGACAAGGACAAAAACATTTCTGTGACTGAGCAACATGATTACTTTCTGTAATCTTATATTCTGTCTGTACAGCGTATTACATATTTCAGCTGTGATTCAGGTAGTTCTTAATCATTAATGATTGATGACACACAAACTGTATAACTTGGTGTAGTTGTGTGTTTGTACTCTTATCACAGGTGAAAATATGTACATACACCTACTTTCCTCATAACTGTGATTAAACATATCAAGAAAGCAATAGTGCCAAAAAGTCATAGTGTACCTGGTGCAAAAACACTAGACATGAATAGGAGCCACTGAATTACTATGACCGTGACTGACCTGAGATTTACTGGCCTGGATAAGAACAATCATTAATATATGGACTTTTCTACATCAGTATGAAAAGAGTTATAGTTTAATAAACTATTGCTATGGGGTCGGAAGTAGAGGGTAGTCTTTTGTCATCTTATAGATTTGAACCCAACAACTAGGGGACACGTTCTGTCTAAACTGGTTTTTATTATAGGGCGTATATATGTGTGGTTTAAGTTCTTTGACTCAAGCACATTGAATTCCCAGAAGCCTTTGCTGGTCTCCATTAAGATGGAACGCCTATACTGTAAACTGATCAAGGGTGAATACCCACTGTCACACTTCTGGTATCAAAGATGGAATCCAATAGCCAGATTGGTCTTTAGTGTTTTATTTATTGTAAGTCCAGCAAGATAAGTCAAAGATAATAGTCCAATAATAGTATCAGATGTAATGTCCAATTAATAAGAGAGCAGGACCCTGTGATATCCTCAATGATGAAATCAAACACGATACTCCAGCAAGGCTTCAAAACAGAAAGTGACTTTTATAGGCCAAAACAGGGAATGATAATCAAGATGAATGAAACAGACTCAGCCATCTTTGATGAGGGACAGACCAGGGCTCGAAGTGGGGGGTATACAGGTGTATGCCATACCGGCACTTCTCCCATTGGTGTAATTTAAATACTACAAATCTCCCTTGACTTCCATTATATTCAGTATTTCCATACCGGCACTTCTGAATGTCCATACCCCCACTTCTAAATTTCCACTTCGACCACTGGGACAGACTATGGGCAAGTTCATAACACCCACTTGTGCTCCTCAGACAGATGTGTCATTTACTTTTTGTCCGGATGGGTTCGAACTATAGTGTAGAATCACAGGCACAAAATAATAGAGCTTGTATCCAAATGACAGACTAGATCCAGGCTTATGGCAGACTACTTACACATCTCAGCAGGGGTGGTACATTAGCAATAGCACTTAAGGTAGCTCTATGGATGCATGAACGAAAGATATCACTGTGCAAGATGTCACCACAGCGACTAAAAAATAAGAAACACAACAACCTAATACACCCATCTGTAACTATATTAAACAACCTTGACATGAATACAATATTTCATTTCATCATGAAAATGTAGCTAATTTCACCAACCAAAATAATCTGTATTACGGGAACCTGATTTCAGATTTGTCAGCTGCAATAATTACATGTCTCCCAAAGGAGAACAGGGAGCCCGGGCTTTTAACACATCATTACCAGCCCTTAATAAGCTTACAGAGAAATTATTTGCAACCTTTGCAATGCATATCCACCACCGCTCCTTTCTACCCAAGTAATATGCATAAAGATATCATCACTATCAACAGCAACAATTCATTCTCCGCAAGCACGAAATGCTGTTTCAAGCAAGTGCGATCGCTCCGGTGCTCATTAACCAGTCAATAGTGTCTGATGGATGCGGCGGACAGAGGCCTATCTACATTCAGCACATCGGCTGGCTGTAATTCACAAACAATGGCAGGATTTCACTGGGTGAATGAATCTCAAAACACCTCTCAAGAGAAAAGCAATAAGCACAGCATTACCGTTATATGTTACAGTGATCCTGGGAGTTGCTTCCAAATCCATAGATGCCCTCTTTGATGAATATCCAATAGTTATTGCGCAAAATATCAAGTAACAAACCACGTGTTTCTTCATCTTCTTCTCCTGCAGGTTTCCTGTATTCTCTGTCACTATTACCCAGATTACACACGCAGTAACTCGGTGCTTGTAATTTCATCCTGAAAGAACGAAATTCGACATCAATATTCCACAATAAACTCATTTTGCAACACATCAAATATATTACAAAACTCAACTGAAACAGAGGCATTGAACTAAAGGGCAGTCATCCGGGTTTAGTCATCATTCATTTGATTCGGCCTAACATCTGAGGTATTAGTCTCCCGGAATTTATTGGCAACTCCCGAATTTGATGTACATCACTGCCTCAGCCCCGATCATTACTATGATGGGTGGGACTTGATGGCATCAAGTCCCACCCATCAATAGTAATTGTATGCAATTTGCCATTCAGGAGGCAGGGCTTCAGGCATGATTTGAATCAGGGCTCGAAGTGGGGGTGTATACGGGGGTATGGCATACCAGCACTTCACCCACTGATCCAACTGAAAGACTAAAAATCTCCATTGACTTCTATTATATTCTGTGTTTCCATACTGCCACTTCTTAAAGTCCATACCCCCACTTGTAAATTTCCACTTCGACCACTGATTTGAATAAATCACACCAGCTGCCCAATCCCCATGGTGCAAGAGGAAGATATCAAAAGTCAGCAACCCCTGTATTAATTGCATGTACAAGTAATTTAAACATGATTGGGTTAAGCCTAAGTTGAGTATCGAGTGGAGTCTGAGGAAGACTGGATGGTACAAACAGCTTCTCCAGAAATATATTAGATTTAGAATGGTAGCAACCAACCAAATATTCCAATTATATCATAAAAGAATGGTAATTGGTTTGTCCATAGTCACGGAACATTTTCCACATTGGTATCTGACATTTTTATAGTGTACGTTAGTGTTTTTGATTGTATCTGCTATTGTGCAAAGCTGACACAAATCAAGTAAATGCTCAAGAACATTGAAAACAGACAATCCTTAACATAGTAGGTGAGATGTTACGTAAGCCACACTAAGATGTTTCCAGGATAAGAAGTGGTGGAAGCTCCAGAAATATAAACATTATCATTAAACAACACAATGAGAAAACAGCAGCTCAGCTGCTTCATGAGTCGGTATATGAGTACAGCTGTGTACACACTGATTCCTGTCTTATACACCCTCTGAATATCCGCACAGTCAGACGATGTATAAGTGTGGACACTTTGGGCCAGATTCAGATCTTTAGGCACTAATGACTTGCTCAAGAGTGGGTAAAACCATGATGAATTGCAGGGGGGTA
The DNA here is from genome assembly GCA_016617825.1 of Platyplectrum ornatum. Taxonomy (NCBI): domain Eukaryota; kingdom Metazoa; phylum Chordata; class Amphibia; order Anura; family Limnodynastidae; genus Platyplectrum; species Platyplectrum ornatum. Next base: position 29,310 of record JABWIB010002810.1, on the reverse strand, counting down.
AAATGAATGTCAGTGTGTGCATGCAGGGAGAATACTTTATTGTTGCATGTTGCACACAGATACTGACCAGCGTTACTGTTACACTGTTATTACACTTGGGCTGGGAAACACCATCTCTCTACTCTAATACTGTTTGCAACTAATGACATTTACCTCCCCTGCAATTTACCATGGCTTTCCCCACTCTTGAGTAAGTCATTAGTGCTTAAAGATCTGAATCTGACTTTAGTATTATAGCATCTAAAAACTTAAAATACTTGATATAGAGTCCATATCAACATATCTACATGTTTCTTCATTTTCACATTGACTTTTCAGATGAGAGACTACACAATACTGCCTATTTCTTATGCCAGAGACATCACGTACAAGCTAGAATGTTATTTGGTCTGATACTTCTTATTTCTAAACAAGGGATTGTTGTACTGGAGCACTTAAAAGCTATACTTAGAATGGTACCTGGAAGCAAACGTCTTGTCAACCTGCCCACAAGGATTAGGTTGTCTATACATGGACTGATCTACGCACTTGGGCAAACCTTCATAACTGGATCATGCCAGGCAACATTAACGCAGCCAACAAGAGGATAACCTTAAACTATCAAAACTATTAAAATCTGAACAATACCAATCAAGTGTTCATTAGAAATGCCCATGTTATGGCCTACACAAAGACGTCAGTGGTCAATTTGGCTATATATATATATATATATATATATATATATATATACACACACACATTTGCTAAGCACTCATTCGGTACTCATTACAAGTTCATAAGTTCATGATTGTGTATATGCACCTTTTTGCCTCCACTAATGATGTATGTGCCTCATTTGTATATCCGAGGAACTCCAGGACTCAAAAACAAACGCTTCAGAAGTTTCAGTTTTAATCTATAAAACTTTCATGTCCCTGATGAATGTTTTATAGATTAAAACTGAAATGTCGGAAGGTGGGAGCCTATGTTTTTGAGTCCTGGAGTGCCGCACACGAGGCTGGATATATATATATATATATATATATATATATATATATATTTATTTATTTATTTATTTATATATATATATATATATATATATATATATATATACACACACATCTCTCTCTCTCTCTATATATAGTCAAGGATTTATATGTACATACCATTAGTCAAGGATTAAATAACATTCTATATATCAATGGCTTGTGTAAAAATACTGGGGGGTATTGTTAGGAATTAAAAGACAAGCCCTGTAAGTACGTTAGTAGTAGTAACTCCATACAAATCATTAGCAAGGTCGTATTCTCCAGGCATCCCACCCATCTGGTATTGTAGCACCTTACTGGATTGTGAAGCTATTGCTCTCATTTATGTTTTTATTTACAATGTTACATGAATGTATACTTATGATTCATCAAGATTAAAAAAAAAAATAGACAAATTTAATAGACATATAGCGGCTGATTCCTCTTTGCGCGAAGGTTTTCCCCTTTATGTACACAGCATAAGGGAGAAAATTCGCATCTTTTTAGCTTGTAGCTCATAGGGCGCGAGGTAGTTGTACCGTAAGAGACAGGAAAAAGTGCCCGACCAGCTAGGAGGTGAGCCCATCCCAGTCTAAGCACATGGTTATAGAGGCAATCACATTGTAAACCACAATGAGGAGGACACAGCGTTCAATGAAGCAGCGCAAATCTTTCTAATTCATTTCTCTGTGCATGACATGTTCTTAATAACATACATCAAAGACAAAGCTCGCTTCAATATCCAAAGGCTGTGCTATTAACAAGCAACAGGCAGATCTGCCGGTACATTATCACAATATAGAAATTAACACATTTTATTGGTTCACGCCTAAAGTGTAGTTGATACCTGGGGAAAAGCCATTTCAAGGGATAAAAAAAGCTCAAAATTAAAATCATTCAGCTGTGAAAAATGGACCATGTGGGGCCACAGGCTACTAATCTACAGGAGCCCCCGCTGAAATACACCTTGCTTGGGTCCAAGGGATGTGGGGTGTTGCTAGGGGCCACAGCAGCACAGTCTCCAATTACAAAAGCATAGTGACTCTTATGTTAGAGCTTGATGGACTGCACATGGAGAGCTACTGTGCCAGGAATGGCTCTGACCCCAGCGTCCAGCATTCCTCCTAACTGTAACGATTTCAGCGGGGACAGTCTCGCTTTCGGGGGACTGTCCCGCTGTCCCGCCCAGCCTACCAGTCCCTCCTAAATGATGGGAGGTATGGTACAGTTCCACACCAGACATGCTGTATAATGGTTTATTAATTTTAACTGTATCCAGACTTACACAAGGATCAGAAAACAATTACTAGAATGGCTGCGTTCATAACAGTATGGGTCTACATAGTAGCCTGGACTAAATAGTAGTAAAGGTGCGCTAAACATTATACTGTAAATAGTACAGTATGGGTGAAGTAAACACCTTTTGCACTATCTAGACTTATGATCCATCCCATTTTAAGTAAGGACTGATCAGAAGTCCTAAGTCAGAGTGGTCTCCATGCTCTCGCATAGTGCAAGTCGCACATACTTTTTCATTGACACACCCTACCAATGAGAAGTGGGTAAATCTGTCCCAAAATGTGATTCATAGGCTGTTATAATAGAATACTATTTTATTTCATTGCATATTTCTGCAGAAATATATTGAGATGGCATATACAAAATGTTATGAATTTTATATATATATATATATATATTGTCTACACTCCATAATCAAAGTTATTTCATTCTGTTAAAATGCCAATAAGCGGGACCGGATCCTCTGTGTGAGGAAGTTGGGCAAACTTCTTGGAAGCATGGCTGCACTAGTACATGTTTGCAGAAGGAATTGCTAATGTAAGAAACATTGATTCGTGCCCTAGAAATTACATCCACCGGGCCGGTCCTTCTCCTTCTCTTAAATTAAATTTGTTGGCCGTGGGGAGGAAGACTTAATTTAAGGGATTGGGGAGAGATAAGGGAGACATGGACCGATGAACCGCAAAACTGAGTTATGAGATAAGGGACTATCAGCGTAAGCACACTATCCCCTGCCTTTACCTAACCGGAGAGGGGGGGTTTGTAAGTGTTGCACTATGCATTAGCCTACAGACCACCAAATAACCCAGGAGATGTTACCTCTTCACATTTACTATTTACTGCATGTTTCCCTTAGTGAAACTTTATACGTCAATCCTGTGCCTTAATAAAGCTCTGTTGGAACATAACAGAAAATGAATAATGCATGTTTCATTAAGCAGCCTGGGATTGGAAAACATTTATAGGCATTTAAACACAAAACGCAAGTTTCAGCAATAAAATTCACAAGCCTATTCTAAAATCTCTTTGAGCCGAATCCAGATTTAATAAACCTCAGCGGAGCTCCAAAGATGGACTGCTATGCGATTCTAATTCCATTGTGTAAGGGGAAACCAAGTCACTCGCACCTAAAGGATTTCCGTCAGCAGGACCCTAATTTACCGGAAAATGGGTCTGGAGCATAATTAAGGACTTAAGCGGGCCGCACACAATATCATTCTAGTGTATGGTGCCAATGTTTATCGGCACCAATATACAGTAGAACAACATTTTTTAGTTAGTTTCTAGCTTGTCCTAGCCATGGCCTTAAATATCTCCCACTTACCTTTCTGTATGCCCCCAACTCCCGTCCTGCTGTATGGAAGTTGGATCTTAGGGGCCAATTCAATTTGGCATCGCGTCTTAATTTAAACCCGCATTTTTTTTGCTTGCGGCCCATTGAGCTGCGTTTTTAAAAATGCAATCTTTCTGTACCGTAAGAGACGGGAAAAGGAACGCTTTTTCCCGTCTTCGCGCAGGATTGAATCAGCCCCTTAAAGCCCCTCATTCATGTTAAAATCGAGTCACATTTTTTAAGTTTGGGTCTATGTCATTAGAATTAGTTATTAAAGAAACATAAATGTAAAATGATTGTGAAAACATTAAATAGGTAAGCTGCAGAGCAACATCTGTGGACAAATGGAAACACAACACAAAATGTGCCATTAGCACTTAAGGAATTCTGAAATGTGCTGCTTAACAACCCAAAGCTAATATATTCAATATAAAGTGTAGTCATCGCCTAAATGCAGTGATTCCTAGTAAACCAATAAGCTGACTTCTCAGAAGAGCCCGTGTCTCAGTAATGTCGCCTCTCTTACTGAATTTAAAGGCTTCATTTTATTGAGCACGAATACAGATGACAAAATGGCCGCCTCAGCTGCTAGCGGGCGTCAGTGTGATGGAAATATGGGTAGCCTATGAATGTATGCAATGATATTCAGGGTCATACTTGCTCTACTTCTTCTCTACTGACAAATAATTAAACTACGTGATCTACAACACAACTGTTTGAGATGTATAGCAAGCTGTGCATTGCTATTTATTAAAATGTTCAATTATTTTATGCTAATGTGGTATTTTAATGATATAACAGATGCAGTGCTTTAAGGAAATTTATGGTAGA